>OU015492.1:154929918-155102418 GCA_907164885.2 Dolomedes plantarius
CTGCTAATAATTTTGCTATTATTTGTAAAAAATATTTTGCTATAAGTTTAAAAAATCTGTTAGACAATTGTGATCTGTTTCAGCCTTTGAGAGAATCTACCTGTGTAATTATAAAGAAAATAATAGCAAAATATAAACTACTAGGTATAACTGCGGATAACTATCACTTTCCTTATCTTACTTTGGTACCTAAGTTTCATAAAACACCTATTGCTTTTAGAGCAGTCACCTGTGGTCACAACACTTATGCTACTAAGGCAAGTGAAATACTATAAAATTACCTAAAATTAATAAATAAAGTAATAACTTCTGGTGTTTGTGGAATAATTGATAATAGCTTTATAGAGAATCTATGCTCACTTCTACCCAGACTTGGGTGTATATAATTTGAAGTGGCACTCTATTTGAATTTGAAGCAAACACAGTTTATACATGAAACAATGTTTATTGAATTCGTTGCACATATAATTGGCTTTTACAGCAATAAGCATGCGTACTACTTGTACGGAATGTATAAACACAGCTTTCAAGAACAATATATTTTTATACTCACGAACAGTAAGTCAAACCAGCAGTACTGCCATGTAAACTTCTGGCCCGCTAAGCACTAGCGCAGGATAACACCTTTTCAACCTTAACAACCTCCCTTTTTTTTCTTCTTAATGACGCTGCGTGGTATTTATACTAAGAGCGTATGCCGAAATTAGCATATCTAAAGCAGCTTCTTTAATTCACTCAAAAGTTCGATTCTTGTGAATCGAATCTTGTGTATACCTTACACTGGCCTCCCTCGAAAAAAAAAAATTAGGTAACTGAGGTCTGAACGGCTTCAGTTAACTAATTGAAAACGCGTGCTGGTCTGACTTTTTACATAATGGGTGGCAAAGCCAAAAAACCTTCCACACGTTGTGTGGGGGAAAAACGCCACTACCATTTTACAAAACTAACCCCGAAGGGTCCAGGTGACACCATCAAACAGTGGATTTGCAGAGTTGCGGATACTGGGCTGCCAACTGCGCCCTAAAATATCTATTTTAATTAAAAGTGACAACACAATTGCACAGCATGACATTTCTTGACTGTATCTGCTCTCCCCCAATTTATAATGTACATGTGTTATTTTTTGTGAAGTTAGTACATTAGTGGTTAATTGGTATATTGTGCAGTATGTATTTTTTTTCTAGTCACTACATGTCCCCTTCAAAAATTTATAAAACAACAGTATGTCTTTTTTTTTTTCCAGTGGCTCACCGCTTCCCCTCAAAATGTTTACACAGTATATACAATGGGGAACTTCAAACCAATTTGGTTCGGTTTTATTAAAGGGTGGGAGTTAGAATAAGAGAATTGATACAAGACTTGTTCCTCATGAATGCTGCAACTTCCTTGAACCAGTCTGTCCAATCCGTGGAATCTCTCTTGATGGTCGCAGTCCTAGTAAAGGGGTTCGTTGACCGTGTGGGCATCCTTCGTGCAGCAGTTCGTTGGTCCTGAGGCGCTGGTCCGGCTTGACGATGGACAGGAGGTCTCTTGGGAGGAGGCTAACCTTGCTGGGCGGCAGAAATCTTCCGTTTCCTGTACTTATGCAAAGGAACTTTAAAATTGTCATTCTTCCTTTTGATAACCTTGTGTACCTTATCAGCGACGCATTCCTCCTTTGATGGAGTTTTTGTAGTGCACACTTTACCTTACTTCGTACTTTTGCTTGTATCGGTATTAAATTTTAATGCAGATTCTATTTTTTCAACAACCTGACTCTGCTTTTCGTATTTGTGCTTATACGACTTCTTGTTTACCGCCTTAATTACTTCAGTATTAGCAGTTTTAATGCTGGAACCTGAAGGCGCTTTTTCACGTTTTTTAATCCCCTTTAACTTTAGTTTTATCCTCTTTTGACGAAAAAGTCTCTTTGAAACTTGCGATATCAGAATCGTTATCATTTAAATTCTTTAACACTGCTTCAGTTTTAGGAAGATTAAGCTTTTCGTACTGGTGCGTTTTAATGCAACCTGCGTCTATAACTTCCGAAGCATCAGCTAAACTACTTACAGTATAACTCTGTGTCAACTTTTCATCCTGACTCTCAGTATGGTTTTCATGTACTTTATTTAAAACCATATTATCAACCTGGCCTACAGCATCCTCATTCGGATGGAAACTTGAAATAATATCATCATTACCTAGCGAGTTCCTACTATCGTTTAAAGAATTTTTATTGTCGTCAACTAATAAGTATTCACTAACTTCCGTAACGCATACTTCGTCATCTACTAAATTTCCTTCATTAACAGATGTGTGAATATCATCTAAAATATCAGGTATAGCATCAATAATATCAGGTATAGCATTAATAATATCAGGTATAGCATTAATAGAAGTGTCCGATGATTTATTTTCTAAACCACTAGCATTAGTATCGGCCCTATTTTCAGAAATTTGTACTGGAATTACCGCATTATTCCAGCTAGACTCACTTTCTTTATAAGCCACAAAAATACCCTGACTTTCACTATTCTCAAAATAATGATTACTGCTCGGACAAAATAATACATTTGACCACACAGTTTCAACAGGTTGAACCATATCATGTGAATCAACTTGCCAGTGCAAGTAAGGTGCTTCCATATTATTTACTTTAAGAGCACTAATTTCATTATAACGCCGTGCGCTTCTATTATTTTGCCTGCGGTACTGCTTACGCTGCTGGTTTGAAACTCGCAAAAAATTTTGGCGCGGCTGTATAAAACTTCTCGTACCTGAATGACGGTACGGGGTAGCGAAGAAATGCCTATTGTCATGTTTAGCTAAAGCTTGAAGGAGGGTAACCTTGCTTGTAATTGTTTGATTATCTAAAAAATCTTGAACACTTGGCTTCAAACGTTGGATAACTATTTTTAAGATTACCGCTTCCGTTACCCCTTCTAAATATTCCTCACACTTGGAAATCTTTTCTGTAGCAAAATCTAACGCAGACTGACCTTCACGTTTCCTTAGCGAATAAATTTCCGCTTCAATTTCACTTTGATTAAAGGTCTTTGGAAAAACGCTAAGAAACTGTTGCTTGAATGACAAATAGTCAAAAATCAGATTACTGCTTTTAATACATGTGTACCACTGATATGCACTACCTCTTAAAGCGGCTAGAGCAGTTTTAAGTTTATCCCCCTCTGGGGTGCATTGTTGCTGAAAGTAATGCTCAATTTTCTTTAGGAATTGGCTTGAGGGGCCGCCATTGAAGGTGGCTTCGAATGGCGCAAAATGCTGAACCATAATTACCCGAGGAAAATTTCCAGCAGGATTTTGTTCTACAACACTCATTTTTAAATAGTATATAAGTACTTGCAACAATTTTATCAATATAAGTACACAGTACACAGTTTTTAATTTCAATTGTGTTGTTCGTTATGAATGTAACGCTAACTACCAGGGTATATATATCTTTCGGGCGCCAGTATAGAGTTTCTACTTAGGGGGTACTCTATTTGTATTTTATACAAATTCAGTTTATACATGAAACAATGTTTATTGAATTCGTTGCACATATAATTGGCTTTTACAGCAATAAGCATGCGTACTACTTGTACGGAATGTATAAACACAGCTTTCAAGAACAATATATTTTTATACTCACGAACAGTAAGTCAAACCAGCAGTACTGCCATGTAAACTTCTGGCCCGCTAAGCACTAGCGCAGGATAACACCTTTTCAACCTTAACAACCTCCCTTTTTTTTTTTCTTAATGACGCTGCGTGGTATTTATACTAAGAGCGTATGCCGAAATTAGCATATCTAAAGCAGCTTCTTTAATTCACTCAAAAGTTCGATTCTTGTGAATCGAATCTTGTGTATACCTTACAGCTTAAGTCTGGTAAGAAAACTACAAACTTTAAATAATTGTAAATCTCTAGTCACATTTGATTTCAAAGATTTATTCAACAATATCAATATAATTGATTTAAATAGGGTAATAATAACTTTAGTAAAAAATCATAATCAATACTTAAACAAAGAAATTAAACTAAATCATATCCATAGGCTATTAGAATTAGTAACTAAACATAATTACATAGTTTACAACAATAGTATATACCTACAGGTTAAAGGTGTACCACAAGGTGGAAATGCATCCAGTATGCTAGCCAATTTATATTTACATTTTTATGAAGTTGATAATATTAATAATATTGTTAATGGCAATTACCAAATATTTAGATATATAGATGACATAATTGTTATTAATAATAGTAATAAAAATATAACTCTAAATTTTTACCCTCCAACTCTAAAACTAGTACAAAGTAGCCAAGAAAAACTTAATGTTAACTTCTTAGATATAAACATAAAAATTAATCCTCATAGTAAATTTACTTTTGATCTCCATGATAAAAGATCAGAATATGACTTTAAAATAGTATAATATCAAAGTTACTTAACTTGCTTACATAAATCTGTATTTAATAATATTATTGTTAATCAACTAGTAAGAATAAATCGGTTATGTTCTAAGGACAATAGGCATAAGCATATAAAAGATTTGTTGGTAGTGCTAAAACGTAATTATTACCCTGATAGTCTTTCCAAGCACATAATTGGTTGTTTTTGATTTAATGAATAGCATGTTCTGTTGCTAATAATTAGTAAAACAAAAATAAATAATAATAGTAATTAAATAACTACTAAAAAGTAAATAAGAACCAGAGTAATTAAAATAATAAATAACTCTTAGTCATAATAAATGTCTGAGTTAACTTAGGTTATTATGTCCTATAAAACAGTAACCTAGTAAGTCTTCTAAAGTGATTCCATTGGCTCCATGGTTGCAATGTTTATGACGTCAGTCTACTTGCGGTCTCCTAAACTTAACTTTCACTTTGTCTGGCGCCGAGTTAGCCACTGTTTATTCCATCTTCTGTTTCATATGGATTGCACGGTGTCTGAGTATGTTTATTGTATAGATCATACTTATCTGAAACAATCCATTGGTTTTTAGACAGTATTGATGCGATTTCATCACCGCTGAAGATGAAATATTGTCTAAATCCTCTTTCAATCTTATATTTTCATGTTTTTGGTTCCTGGCTGTAGTAGCTTTAGTGCTCATACTCGTTTTTCTCTTTCAACTTTATCTTTCTCTCTCTCTATATATATATACACTACTGGCCATTAAGATTCGAATGCCAGGAAGGAAAGCAAATAACAAAACTTATTGCATATATATATATATATATATATATATATATATATATATATATATATATATATATGCACACTGCAACATAGCTTTAGCATATTGTACGTGCACAGCATTGTAGGAAGAAAACATGATTCAATTTGTAGACAATTTGGGGGTATACAGGGTCCGAAATTAGTATACACAGGTGCTGCCTCTGGCAGCTAAAACGGCTTTAACCCAGTTAGGCATCGAATCGAACTGGGCTTGGATGACAGATACGAGCAAGTCATTCCACGCTGCTTCAAGTCTATGCCACACTTCATAAATTGTAGTGGCTGGAGAGCGGTGGCGGCTCAGTCTCTCAGCTACCCATGACCAGATGTCTTCAATGGGTGAGAGATCTGGAGAACGCGCTGGCCAGGGCAACAGCCGAACACCCTCTTTGTCGAGGTAGGTCAGGACACAACGGGCAACGCGCGGTCTGGCGTTATCGTGTTGAAAGATGACGTCACCGAGGCCTCGAAAACAGGACACAGCCACTAGCCTTAAGATCTGAGAAATGTAACGCTGGCTGTTCAGATTACCGATGGCAGCGACGCGAAAAATAGGTGTTCGTGTCGTGTACCTAATGGCGGCTTATACCATCACACCAGGTACAGGGCCTGTATGACGATATCGAATGTAAGCAAACCACGTGCATTATCCTCGGTGCCTCCAGACACAGATACGTCCATGATGATGATGATGCATGTAGAACCGGGACTAGTCTGAAAAGACGACGTGGTGCCACTCCTGTATTCAGTTTTGTCGTTGGGCGCACCATTGTCGCCGCACGTCTCTATGTTGCAGTGTCAAAGAAAGTCGCAATAATGGTCGCCTTCCAGATAGTCCGTGCTAGTCCAGACGTCGTCGCATTGGCCGTGCAGATACTTGTCATGTTGCAAAAAATACCACTTCCTGACCCAAGGTCCGTGATGTGACTGTACTATCCTGCAAAGTTGAACTGACAACATGTCTGTTCTCATGGGTGTTAGTGGCGGGAGGCCGTTGAGATCCTGCATGGCGTTCAGTATGACCCTCCTGAACCCATCAATTCCATATTATCATGACAGTCGGTGGATTCTGACCAATGCGAGTAGCAACATCGCGGAACGATAAACCGCACTCTCGACAGGCCACGATCCTGTCGCTATCGAATTCCCACACGTTCTGGTAGCCGTTGCTCCTTCTTATACCAGGAATATCACGATCTTCTTACAAACAACCAACATTTCAATGCGATTTCCGAATAAGAAACATGCTACGTAACTTTTCTTTTATACAGAGTTCGAGATGCCTCTTCTCCCTCCTGCGTCGTTCGATTGCGCTTAAAGGCTAATCCTTTGCATATCCCAGCATCTTCTTCATTTCACACGAAATTGACGTTTGTATCATCCCTCCTTCATGGTGTTGCAATTATAATGGCCAGCAGTGTATATACATACATACATACATACATACATACATATATATATATATATATATATATATATATATATATATATGTGTGTGTGTGTGTGTGTGTCAGAAATTAATTGGGAAAAGAATAATTAAGTTAAATTTAAAGGGGGCTTAGGGATTAATCATTTTCGTGGCGCGAAAAAGCCACTAGTTTTCATATTTCAAAACACGCTATGGGTGAAATCAGGGGAATACCCGTTTTTAGTAATTGACCTTCAATTCGCGGTGAAATGAAGCCCCATGCAGAGAGATTATTTTTAGATACTGTACAGGTTTTGGGGGAAGAAACTTCTAGAAACTTCTAAATTGGGCTCTGCGCATGTGCCAGGAGAGTGGACGTGCTGTTTTGACCTCGAAATCGGGAGAGCGTGGGATAGAATTCAATGCCGACGGACGTGTGATCGTCGCGTCTCTAAGTTCAAAATGGCGAGAGCTGAACGCGCTGATTTGGAGCTTTGGTTAGCATGAAAAGGAATAAACTGAAAGATTCAAGTTATTGACTGATTCTCTGTTCAACTATTCTTCCACTCGCCACTAATATTAACCGATGATGACTGCATTTTAAGATGTGAGAACAGGCAACCACACGCCTGTCAAGTGCGCTTAAAGGCTAATCCTTTGCATATCCCAGCATCTTCCTTTCACGCGAATTTGACGTTTGTATCATCCCTCCTTCATGGTGTTGCAAGTATAATGGCCAGCAGTGTATATACATACATACATAAATATGTATATATATATATATATATATATATATAAAATGTTATCTACTATTTGGTCGACACCTTCGACGATATTGGGAACAGCAGGAGAACGGGAATTTGCGGCTTTCAGTGGCTTCTTGGGTGTAATTTTTCAGTCAGGCTCGAGCAGCATGAAATCCAATTCCACAATCCAGTTAGTTGGAATAATAAGTTTATTAACTATGCACGTTATGGTTATTTATTAGGTTAACATATAAGAAATATTTAAGACTGGAAGCTATTTACATATTAACAAAGAACACAGAAAATGTATAATGGCAACCGTTCAATCCATGATCCAATCTCTAAGTAAACAGTTCAGCCCTCACATCAGTACAAGGAAATTTAGTTTCGTTTGTCCAAGTGATTATCAGTTGTGTAATATATTGCCAGCGCCGTACGAAGAAAACGTAATATATAACGGGAAAGACAATATTAAATGTAGAGAATCAATGGAATGGAATTTAACTTGGTGAGGCGTTATAATTACAGAATATTGCACCCCCCCTCTCCTTCCGGTAAGGATTTGTTAAAGGGGCTACGCCGAAGCTCCTCGAGCAAGGCTTCCCTTCAGGTGAGACTAATCAAATAATTTAGAAGAGAACTTTACAAAATTAATGGAGTAATTTTTTCGCTATATTATTTTCTCTCTCCTCATAACTGAGCACCTTAAATATTACTTTAAAAATACAGTGGACAATTTGAAAATTAGGTGCTAATATTAGTAAACAATATACAAAATTTAACAAAAAAAATTACAATGTAGCAATATTTCTTCTAAAAATCCTGGGATATCAATATTAAACATAAAGCTTCAAAAATTTCATAACATGGGAAAAATATAGAACATTTCAAAATATAAAAAAAATATGAATAGCTCAAATATTCAAAATAATAATTGACATAGGTAACTGAATAACAAAACTGAAATCAAAATACCAAAAGGTAACTGGTAATACAAAATAACTTTTTTTAATAGAGCAATTTGATAAGGACATAGTAAAAGGGGTTATGTGGAAAAATTTGGGTTCTAATATCTTAATTTGGGTGCAAGTACAATTTCAGTAAGTATGCCAGTATTTTAATTTGGTTTCTAATCTCATCTTCTTTAGGAGAAATACGATAAGGCCTTAAGGAAACAGGAAGCTTAGACGTTAGTTTATTACGCTGGTGTTCATCCTTATTAAGCGTATATCACAGTTGTCTTTAGAAAATAATGTGGGAAATTATGCGAAAAAGAGTTAAGTTCTTCATTCTCTCTATTGACAATCTGGAAATTCTCAAAATTGTTTTCAGAGGTCAAATGAATATGACCCTATCAGCTTGTGCATCATCATTTTGGTTTACAGTTTGGGTTCCACAATTTTTGGCATTTCTTACACATGGGTACATGGTACATGTGTTTGGTATTTCTTATACCTTGATTTAATTTTGGTTTTGGATTTTGATTCATTATTACAAGGGTTTACACATTTTAGAATTATTTGATATTTTTCCTAGCATTATTTCGCATCTCTGAGTTATTTGTGCTTGTACTTACATTGACTAATTTGGGCTCATTTGAAATATTTTCATGGATTGCAATTGATTCTTCACTCATGGCATTAGCAATGGTAGGGGGTATTATTTCTTCACTATCTAATATGCTTATTAATTCTCCAGAATGTAAATACTTTAATTACAATATTATATGAGAGGAGGGTATTATGGAATACCATTTACATTTCTAAAAATAACTTAAGTGGTTTATGAATAAAAATCCCCAAATCATCATGGGTACATACTATAACTAATTGTAATGAACTGTCACTTGTAAAATAATACTATTTATTTTGTTGTTATAAACAAAAAAATTATTTTTTAAAAAGTTACAAATGGAGGTTAATATGAAATAGTCGGGTAATATGGAATAGGTGGTTTAAACCATTGAAAAACTAATTAGACTTCATAAAACATAGTTATTTTTAAGTATAAAACCCCTATTTTTAAGATTATGTGGATGTCGTTTCTGCTTCTAGTCTATTTACAAAAGTCACAGATATAATCATCTTTCTCTGCTCCGGTACAGTCAAGATGAGCCCGCAGAGAACAGCCGAAGCATTGAATCAAAATTTCCCCTTGTTGATCTTCGGAGAATTTTCCGTTACACATGATATATTCAGCGTTTTTGTTTTCCAGTTCTTTAGTTGATGGCATGAAGTCCATTACAGATGATACACCAGAATGGAACGATTCATCGCTGCTAACACAGGAGTCATCTCTAAGGCCAGTCTAAGTTTAATTTCTTAACAGGGGGTCTCTGAATGTTCGGTTTCTTTTGTTGTTTTGAAGCTTCTAGTTCCTTCTTTATGTCATTTTCTTTCAGTTCATCCTCTAACTCTTTTTTATATGGGGAGTAGGTTATTACAGAAGATCCAGCTTTCCTGCTTCTAAGGGGATTATGGAATACCTAGTATTCCATAATACCCGACACGCCATCATGGAACATAAACCTTTAAACTGATGGACAAAACTGTCAGCTAGAAAACGACCACAGTATAACAAACTACAATTCTTTTAGTGTACATTATGCTTAACATCAATGTTCAAGTCAGATGTGTACTAGTAGGTTAAAATGTTTCAAAACTTACCTGCAAAAACTCTTGAAAATCACAAAACACATTTTGTTCTCTAGCAAGTGGTACGAAAACAACAAGCGGTCAACTCTCAGTGAACTGAATCATGGGAGTCTGTCTTGAATAGTTCATGGTATTCGCACATGATAGCAGCATCAAACAGAGCCGAAACCTCGGCATTCCATATTACCCGACTATTCCATAATACCCTCCTCTCCTCTATATTACACAAGGTAAAGAAAAAAATATTTCAGTAATGTAAATAATCGGAGATAATACTCGTAAATAATATGCACTGTTTCTAGGCCGGATATAGGCAAGTTAAGTCCGTAGACCGGAAAATTCTTCTATGAGGTCAGTGGGTGGGGAAGGTACGATACCCCCAGATGTCGTCGCTAGGGGTGCTCGGTCAAAATTGGGGTGGTACCTACCCAAGTCGGACTCCGACCCTTGTGGTGCTATTATAAACTGGAGCAGCATTAATCAGCCGGTAGCCTATATAGACTTAATCTGGAACTTCCAGCCAGCGGGCATTAAGAACAACAACAACAACAAAAACAACAAATTATAATAATAATAAACAAAATAGAATTAAAAAAAATATCAATTTAAATCATTTCAGTTTTTTACTGACATACCTTTTGAAAAACAAATCAAAATTTCAAATGCAAACTCTTCTTTCTGTTTAAACACAATTTTCTTCTTTTAATACTGCTTAAACAAAAATTTAATTATAAATTCAATTTCTTTTGTAAATCTAATACGCAAATTTTCTTCTTTAGCAGAGCGAGATCGAAGATAATCGTTGACTCACATAGTTGGTTCTAAAACCGCTGCACTTTCGGAATTCCAGCTTGATACTTATGTTTTACTAGGAGGAAAACGCGCATATAATTCGCTCCTCTGTAGAGTTCTGCAGATATGGATATCGCAATATCACTTCTGGATTAGACACAATGACACGAAATACGGATTCGAATCAGGAATAAAATGACCAAGGAATGGACTGGAAATGAAGTTTTTCTCTCGGATCCCATCCTGCCGACTCTTGTAATGGAATCTACTATCTGGTTGACACCTTCGACGATATTCGGAACAACAAGAGAACTGGCGTTAACGACTTTCGGAGGCTCCTTGGGATAAATTTTGTAGTCAGGCTCGAGCAGCATGAAATGCAATCACACAATACAATTGGTGGGAATAATAAGTTTATTAACTATAAACATTATGGTTATTTATTAGGTTAACATATAAGAAATATAAAAGACTGGAAGCAATTTACATATTTACATTACAAAGAACAGAGACAATAGATAGTGGTGACCGTTCAATCCATGATCCAGTCTCAAAGTACGCAGTTCGACACTCACACCAGCACAAGGAAATTTAGTTTCGTCTGTCCACGTGGTTATCTGTAGTTAAATATATGTCCAGCGACAGCTAGGTGCCACATGAAGAAAATTGAAGTTAGTGATACACCGGGAAAGACAATATTAAATATAGAGAATCAATGGTACAGAATTATATTTGGTGGGGCGTTATTATTACTTACACATACACACACAAACGCATATATATATATATATATATATATATATATATATATATATATATATATATATAGTAATACCGCGAAGTTGCGCGATAGGTCGGACTGACGAAAGATCGCGTAAGTCGGGGTACGACTTTGCCTATAAATAAATATAAATTTTTCTGATTGGGACCAAGAAATTACAAAAACACCAGTTTAAAGGAAAATTATTGTATTTAAATTAAATATTGCATTACATATTAATACTATACATATGTACAATACATTAAAAAAACAATTGATATTGGTGATTTTAAAAAATCGATTTCAGTGGTCTGCCGCATTAACGCCTCTTTTTTTTTGTATTGCTAACTAGCATTTTTTTTAATCCCCTGCTTTGTCATGATATTTATTAGAGTCTCTATTCTCTAAAATCTGTAATCCTTTCTCAATTGCACTGAGACCCTCTGTCAAGTTTATAATTTTCATTGGGTTTTCTTGAGCAATTGGATCTGAAGTGTCGGATAGTCAGTGATGCTTTGGTCGCGCATATCTACGAGAATCTCGACTGTCAGCTCCTCAAGATGAGAATCCGACATCCTCTCCATCGACTTCCATCGACTTCCATATCTCATTGCCCAGCAAGATCGACAACTTCTTCTATCACAAGAGCAGTGTGATTAGTTTCAGGCGATGTTTTCGTCCGGGTTTTAAAAAATCTTGGACAAAGTTTCTCCTAGACACCATTTAAAGTTTTTTAGGAAATTTCATTCCAAGATTTAAAAAGATGAAAACGGGTATATATATTTGTTGTTTCTTATCCCCCTGGCTGGAAGTTCTAGACGAGATCCAAATAGGCTACGGGCTGAAGTGTACGGCTTCGGTTTCGAATAGAACCACAAGGGTCGGAGTCCGTCTTAGCTAGTTGCCACCCCAATTTTAAGCTAGCACCCCAGGGGGGATCATACCCTCTCCCACCCTCACTGACCTTCATAGAGGGACTTTCCGGTCTACGGATTTAACGGGCCCATATCCGGCACACACAACCTTTGTCCAGAAAGTTTGGTGAATGACGTTATAGTGTTCACGGTCATAGGAGTTTGCAACCGGCGCATACCGTGCTGGACAGGTGAAGACGTCTGAACCAGTTCCTGATCGGCGGTGCCGCGAGTTAGCTTATCGTGTACAAACAGTTCATTATAAAGTGAAGGTGTTGTGCGCTCGGTCGAAATTCAAAATGGATCAGTGAACGAATATGCTGTTCTGTTTCAAACTTAGAAAATCAACGAAAAATAGTCATGAAATGCTGCTAAAAGTTAAAAGTTAAAAGTAAAAAGTAAAAGTAAAAAGTTAAAGTAAACGGTTAAAGTGAAATGCATGAAAAGCTGCTAACCCCACAAGAGCTTGAAACACAGCTGCGTGTTTTTCAAGGAATGTGTTGCTCGTTCCCACCAGTGCGGAACACGTGGGGGGATTAAAAAACGTTTTTCCCACTGACGCAGCCAGTAAAGCTGTCATCCTAACGTTTCTGCAATGTAATAAAGTTCGGCGTCTACAAAGAAACTGTCACGAACGCTTGCCGACCCCCTCGCTGAGGGAGAGACGCTAGAGAACGCGGCCTGTGCGGATGTGTGTTTTAGGCTCCGTACGTTATGAACCTGCACGGGGTGTAATTGAATATGTTGCACTGTTTTAATGTTAAATTTGTTTGTAAATAAATGTCCTCGTTGAGTTTTGGTTTTGAGAGAATTGGCCTTCGGCTTTTAATTATAACTCTGTCTTTCTTTGTTATGGATCCCATAGTAGTAATTTTTAGCAACGCCTCAGAGAGAATCGCCTTACCTACTTACAGTGACGCCACAAGGTTAAATAACTTCACGCGACTAATGTCCGGAAATACATCACACAGAAGAGCAACAGTCTGGTAAAGAAATTCCGCAGACGTCTGATGAGTACTAGTTTTTTTCTTCTTCTTTTAGCGTTGTTTAATCAGAGATCATTTCCTTTTATTACAATTCTTTGTTTATGATTTACAACCATTTCAACGCACGAATTATGGCCAATTTCCTCCCCTTGAAATATTCGGACCGGGTATGCACTTGAAAGACCGACAGGCATTTTCCTAGAAAGCACTGGAGATGTCCTTTCCCGACCTTTTCGATTTTTGGTTTCTGTGGGGGGACAAAAGTTGGAGACACGTTCCCCGCTTTTGGGAAGTGATCTCCCAGCTTATGTAACCCCTTTCTGCCAAGATGTGGAAACGCAGAGCGAGAGAGACACACACACACACAGGCCGATCGTATAAGCCACGCTCGTACAGAGAGTAAGAAGAGGCCGCCAGCGTCCGTGGGCCGGTCTGGCCAAATCCCGGTCCCTGATGACTGTTATTAAGGTTCATAAATTATGATCGTGCTACGTATTAAGTGCCGGCGCCCCGACACTGCTACCGAACGGGCAACAACAAGAACATACACAGGAAGAGAGACAGATTCACCCTCGGACGATGAGCAGGAATGGGAAAACGATGGATTCCCCCAGACGAAATGCGATCGGATGACACAGGCCACGCTGCATTTCGCTTGCGATTCGAAATCGTTTTTCGTGATCCGACTGACTTTATAACCGACCTCAGTGGCCTTTATTCGTCATCAATCACTCAGCTCTGGAGCTAGCTGAAGTGAGTCTTAGAAAAAAAAAAAAAATCGCAGAGGTAATAAATCCTTTGAAATTTCAACCTCGTGATGTTTCGGATTTTGTGGTTTCGAGACTAAACGAGTAGTGCAGATGTGTGTCTATGCGAAATATAAAATTCACGTTCGGATCTAAAAATAGACCATACGAGCTGCCTTGGGGATTAACATCCGATATAATTTGTCTAGGTCGTCGTGATTGATTTAAAATTTATGCAGTGTCTGTTCGAGTTTACAGTTTTTTTTTGTCTGTTTGGATGTTTACGGGTTCGAAAGTGATGTTAGATTTCCGTGTATTAAAATGAAAGGACAGTAGAAGTCTCTGAGTAGCGTATGTGAACAAATCATGGGCCATCAATTAAAATTTTTGGTAATAAAAAACAACTGACAGAAAAAGGTCCCACACAAGTTTGGAAACATAGTCACATTTAAATGAGTTTTATATATTGGCAGAATATATCCTGGTTGACCTGTCAGATATTTTTTGGAGGAAATAAATAGAACAGTGTGGTATATCTCGCACTGTCAGACAACAAGCTCATATGACTTTCGTCTGCATAATGTTTTCGCTTATTGGAAATTGAAATTATTAGCTATTTTGACTCCAAAAGTTATTCAGCGGTTTTTCAACTTTTCCATGACTAGGTATTTCTAATCTTAGAAAAATTCAAAATAGTATAATAATGATATTTTTACAATTAAATCTTTGAATTAAAAATTTTACCAAAAAACTTGTCTAAAATTTATTATTTTGAAGTTTTTCAGAAAGCATTAGTTTTCAGGCTTTCCTCAAACTGAGAAACGTTACTGAATGCCATCAGATGTATATTTATTAAAGCACACCGATATTGCTTCGCATATGTTTCTTAGGAGGGCTAAGATTTTAGCATTTTGCAAGTTATCGAGAACTGGCAATAATTTGTATCACACCCGATCAGTGGCCGAACAGTTACAGTAAAGAATAAAGAATGCTTATACTAACTTATCTCTTTCAAGTATTACAATTGCAACTGCGACAGGGTAAGCTGGGCGTTTGTCCCAATTTTAGATGCATACCACGTAAATTTCCCTGTACATGAAGTTTATGCACCAACTCTCCTCTGTTCAAAGTCAAAACTTATTGATTTGCCGGAGCACCTAATGCAAATTGACAGCGTACCATTTAGACCTCCAAAGTAACTAAAATGATCCAAAAATGATGCTCGGGCTTGTTGAATATTAATGGTGGTGTCATTCTCTTCTCCCCCCCCCCTCCACTCATCTCCCCATTCCTTTTCCCACCACCACGAGATATGTAACAGATATAACTTGGATTTCTTTCAATACTGATTCCAAATTACAGTGAAAGGAACGTTTTAAATCCGTTTGAAAGTAGATGTGCAATTCTTTGAACAGTAGGTATTAGGCATTATTATTATTTTCAATAATTCAGATGCCTGAATACGTTTATAACAATTTAATAGGTTTTAAATAACTAACACTTTATTACGTCCTTCGCCCTTGTAACAAATATTTTATAAAGTTATACCATGAGGCTTAAGTTTCTATGAGACATTATCGAGAAGAAAAAAAAAATCCTCTGCATTTACCTTTTCACTTTACAGAAATTCAGATGAATGTCGATTTGCAAAGCATAAATTGATTGTTTGAAAGGATTTTGTAAAGAAGTGGGTACCCTTTTGACGTGGTCAATAAATGCGCCAAGTGGACATAACAAAAACGTAAATCCCAATACTTCATAAGTATAATTTATTTGGCGAGATCCTCGTTTATTAAAATGAGATGTTATTATTGAAAGTATTCGGTTAAAAATGTATGAAATGTCTTAAGCTTGTAAGGTTCTAATTTAAGCAATATGCAACATCATCATAAACCCATTATTATTACATTCTATATTTAATAGTGCAGTTTCCGATTTTTTGTCAATGTTTTGCAGTTTTGTTCTTAGTCGATTTTCAAAACCTCGCCAAACCGCTCCAAGGGATGCCAGTTTCTTTACAATTACCATCTCAATACTTACATTAAATAATCGATCACTGGTTAAGGCCTTTTCTCACTCGTGTCTAACGTTCCTATGTATATTCATCAATGAGAGTGTTTCAGTGCATTTGAAAATTAAACAAGTAGAGAAGACTGAGTAACGCACCCCCCAATCTCAAGTGTTTTAAGCAAAATAAAGCAATTTAACTACCCGAAGTAAATGATTAACGTATTCTAGAAAAAAAAAAAAAAAAGGAAGAGAAACAATTTTCTGATGACATATCCGGGAAATAAAATCAAAATCAAAATACATTAGTATTGCTTAACATTAAATTTATTGCATGTTTTCCTTCAGAAAAATTATTAGATGTATTTTTCCAGAGAAAACTTAAAAAAAACTATTTTGTCACTTCCTTCGTTACGCTACATATCAATATTCAGTTTCAGTTTCTTCAAGTCTATAATATTAATAGTCTTCTCAAACTTCTTCGTGATCTCTCTCTTTCTTTCTTTCTCTCTCTCTATATCTATATCTATATCTATCTATCTATCTATCTATCTATCTATATATATATATATATATATATATATATATATATATATATATATATCTGTGGCTTGGTACAAGAAATGCCTAAGTCAATTTTCTCCAAGATGACTTTGTTTGCTTATGTCTCTTTAAAAAAATATTATTTTCAATGTAAGAAGTACCCAAGTCTACAATGGTTTAGAAAACACTTTTAAAACATCGGACAGACTTCGGTATTTCTTACAGTGAAAATAATATTTTTTAAAGAGACATAAGCAAACAAAGTCATCTTGGAGAAAACTAACTTAGGCACTTCTTGTACCAAGCCAAAGATATATGTATATATATATATATATATATATATATATATATATATATATATATATATATATATATATATATATTATGTATGATGAAAGCATGACAAAGAAAAATAGATAGCTTCTTAGTCTTCTAGAAAACCCCCCAAAAGTAAATTATTAATTACTGTTTGAGAAAAAAAATGCAAATACATGTAAAACATACAAATGCTACCAAAAGGGCTTCTCGAGAGAGGAGATTGAAAACGCAGCGTATAGAAATTAAATCAACAGCAATGACTAAACTGCTTTGAATGAGCTCAAATATGACGCTGTAGGCTTCAGGGATTAAGAGAACTGTGGATAAACAAATAAAAAGAAAAGGAACAGATAATTTCTCGATATTTCCATTCCCAGCCTTCCCTTTTGATAAAAAAACACCTCTCATTTCATGTCTGCTCAGGAAAGCAATTATATGTCAATATTTTACTTATTCTTCCATCCTGTCGAACGGACTCACACCTTTTCCATCACAGACACCACTTCGAACGTAAATTATCAATTTAAAACTATGAAACACGAAATCGGGCATCCAAATTACTTCTAAACTTCCACTCTGGGTGAATTCTGTTGACAGATTCCTATCATAAAACCTAACAAGGCCAGACGTAATTAGACCAAAACTTGTGAGTCTGGACCTGAAATACCAGAGATGGGGAAGGGGGAGGGGAGGGGGACGGATTCCAGGCAATAAAAATCACCCTCCCGACCGGAATCTTATTTTTGAATTCCGTCTACAGCCGCTGCTGCTACTGTAATCCGGCCCCCTTTTGAGTCTGGTCCATAAATTTGGCAATTGGTATTAGCTCATTAACATTCAAGCGTAGGTCGCGCTCTACTGTAATGTCGCATAATTGGTGATGACCCGCGGCAAACAACACTAAATCCTCGGTAGCAGTAATGTTGTCAGTCACACAGAGGAGAGGATAATAATTACTGACTATCAGCGTGCGGCGAGAGAGGCCCATAGTTGAATATAAAGATGAGGATGACGCGTACTCCGGGCGGGGGGTTTGCTTCCGGTACGACGGTAAACATTTCGCACAAAACACAAAGCTCGAGAAATACTAGGCCACGCAGTTCTCATGACATCTACAAATTAAGCAGATGCACAGACAACAATATCGCGCTTTTTCCCAGCCCAGCGCCGATCAATTAATCCTTTTGGACACTTCGTCCGCGAAAACGCTATACCTTCTGTTTCGGGTCGTGGCTCTTGATCACGTGATTGTAGGGGGGTCCACACCAGTTGAGGTTTTTCTCCGATTTTGATATTTTTTTAACCCATGTGGATATAAAAAAAAATATTCACCAGAAATAAGAAAATTGCATAATTTCCGAACAGGGGTAATTTAGAGAGCTAAAATATATTCTTGACCAAATAGTCTCTGTGATTTACAATAGTCAAACTCCCACTGTTTAATTTACTACTTATTCTAATCTGGCAAATATTTTTAAATTTTGGAAAAAAAATGCGATGGGGTTAAGTCGCAAGTTGACACGCAGTCGTTTCGTTGGGAGCACTAAGGTTAATTTTTGCTACACGAGGTATAATTAGACCAGGCCCTACTGCTTAAAGACTACTGCCGAGTACGAACGGCTAGAAACGTCCATGCCTAGAGTGGGACTCGAAGCCATAGACTCTGATGCCGAATGCCAGCGCCCTAGATATTCGGCCATCATCCAAATCGCAGCTAAGACGAACATGTTAGGTAGTTTTAGGAGCCTTTTAAAGCAGATAGGACAGTTTGAGTTAATGGAAAAGGTGAAAAATGGAATTAAAACGTTAAAAAAAGGAGAAGGAAAATGAAAATTTTGTACGTAGGACATTTTAACTAAGGAGGGCAGTATTATTAGCTATTTGGGAAAAAATGAAGAAAGAAAAGTAATTAAAATGCACCTGTATTTAAATGCGTATTAAGCTTTGGTTATCTGAGAAAGACATCAGATTAAGTACAGCACAGTCGTAAAAGTTTAATTTTGAAGTTCAGAGATCCAGGTGGTTGACAGAATTCATCAAGGGGAATCGAAACTATTTGAAAAGATGTTTCTATTTATGTGTTTTCTTATATATGCTTCGTTAAAATCATAATATTAAACTTAATGATTTTTACCACAAAAAATTAATATTTGAAAATATATATGAGAAATTTAAAACAATTTCCTTCTTTTCCCCTTTTAAATTTTTAAAAATATATTTTGTTATTGTGTTCACAGGATTGATGTTTAAAACTTTAGGAATAACTTTCCAATAAATTGATTGATTATTTCACGAGAAAGGAAAGAGCGCAAATCTATGCAAAAATTCATTTAAAAACATAAACCCTTATCTACTTATTTTTTTAAAATCCCGTTTTAATTTTATTTCAAAAGTGTTCTTGAATTCGGTTAAATAGATCATACTGGCTATATGAAAAACAAAATCATCTTTATATCTGCTGATGAAGTTTTAGCTTTTATATACATAAACTATCAGCTGAAAATAATCATATCGAAGATTTTTAAATGTAAAAAAAAAAAAACCTATAAAAAAGACAAATTTTTTTTTGCTACATTTATATATAATACTAGAATCCTTCCAAACTAAACAATGAATATAATTGTTTAATTTGAACAAAATTTTTTACTACCAATAATTTCATGAGCTTCATTGTAAATTGATCCATTACTGATTCAATTCACCAAATAACCTCTTAAAACATTTTTATCCCAACAAGACCACAGAAAAGGTGATTAGTTTACCACTTCCTTCGCCAAAACACAGGAGAATGTTTCCCGAAGTGACCACTATCCATTTATCTCCGTGTTTTATGTATTTTTGTCTAAGTGCCTATCGTCCTCTGTGCACCGATACTTACCCGCCACTTTGCCCTCTCTCCCTTTGATGAATAGGCCAGTGGTATTAAAATATACTTTGTGTTTGCCTGTCCCCTAGATATATAAGTGATCGACTCTTTGCTGGCGAATTATCACGAAAAAACACCTCGCCTATTCTTTAGTTCTACTAAATAGATCCTACTGATTATATGAAGAACACAATTGTTTTTTATATCTGCTGGTGAAACTTTAGCATATATATATATATATATATATATATATATATATATATATATATATATATATATATATATATTTAAAACAATCGGATCATTCCAAAACAAGCAATAAATATTACAGTATAATTTAAGAATAGTTTTTTTCTGCCCATAATTTCATGAGCTTTATGGTAAATCAAACCATTACCTATTATTCATTTGACTAAATAACCTCTCAAAATATTTTTGTTTTAACAACACCGCAAAAAAAGGTAATTTAATTACCACTTCCTTCGACAAAACATAGAAGAATGTTTCACGAACTGATTAGTATGAATTTATTTCCGTGTTTTATTCATTTTTTATCCATGTACTGATCGTCCTCTCTAGGCTGATCTTTCCCCGCCACTTTGCCACTTCTCTCTCCCGTTGATGAATAGGCCAGTGGTATGAAAATATATTTTGTGTCTGCCTTTCCTCACGATTTACGAGGGAACTACTCTTGCGGAGTGAATTATAACGGAAAAACACCCCGCGAATGCTTTAATTCTAATTATTTAAAATTTAAATCAGACCCTACTGACTGTATGAAAACCAAAATCCTCTTTTATATCTGCTGAGGAATCTTTTGCATGTATATACATAAAATACCAGCTGAGAAAAATTATACCGAAGATTTTTAAATATCAAGAAAACCTATAAAAAATAGAGGGTCAAAAATAATTTTTCTTTCGTTTACAATAGTCGAATTATTCCAAAAATAAACCAAGAATATCTTAGTGTAATTTAAGCAAAAAAATTTTCTACCCTTAATTCAGTGGTGGGATTCAAATAAATTAAAAACATGTTCTATGTGCTAATGAGCATTTTAAGTACACCAAAAAATATACCGAAAGGTATTTTAATAATTCATGCATTAATTACTCAAATAAAAACAATAAAAGAGGCCTACAAAACTAGATTATGTTTTAAGAAAGAGTCAGGTATTAAAGTATTAAATTCCTGACAAACTATTATTGAAGACATTGTTGTTTGATTGGTGCCCTTACTTGCAATTTTCTTTGCTTTTATCATAGGCTATGTGATTTATTCTTAACAATCTTTGCACTGTAGGAGTAGGATTCCATTCCTTTCCGATTAGACTGGACCGGTCGCCCGGTGTAAGGTAGGTTTATTTAAAAAAAAAAAAAAAATGTTTGTTCTGTGAACGACAATATTTCCAGGACAGCTTTAAATGTACATTATTTTTAAAAAATGTGCATTGTTTTACGTAAATGTGTAGGACATTATTTTTAAAAAATGCGTGTCCTATAAACGACAACCTTTCCAGGACAACTTGTAATGTAGACTATTTTTAAAAAATGTGCATTGTTTTACGTAAATGTGCTGGACATTATTTAAAAAATGTGTGTCCTATGAACGACAACATTTCCAGGACAACTTGAAATGTACATTATTTTTAAAAAATGTGCATTGTTTTACGTAAATGTGCAGGACATTATTTTTAAAAAATGTGTGTCCTATGAACGACAACATTTCCAGGACAACTTGAAATGTAGACTATTTTTAAAAAATGTGCAATGTTTTACGTAAATGTGCTGGACATTATTTTTAAAAAATGTTTGCCCTGTGAACGACTGTGATGCAGCTGGCGCTCATTAGCAAACGGTTCGCAGAACTGATACCTACATTAGGTATCGGTTCTACAGAACCGGTGCGAACCGGCTGAATCCCACCACTGCCTTAATTTCATGAGCTTCATAGTAAATCAATCCATTACTAATTCAGTTGACTAAATGTAAGGTGCGCAAACTGTAGGACGCGGATAGTTTGAAGTAATTTTATATCGTATTCAATTATTTAATTAAAAATATGCTTTAAATTTTCCATAATTTCGAATTTTCAACTTTTTTTTTCATGTCTTGAAAATGTATGACAGGATATTGTTTCTAAATGTACAATCCTTCCGGCCCCAATAATCTAATCTAAATCTGAACTCGAACAAAAACGTACAAAAGCGTAGTATTTTTAGTTTTATATAAATTGAATGAAGTTTATAATTTTCAACGTTTTAATATAAAGTTTATAATTACGCTCTTTTCATAATTTTAACTTTATTTAATAATTACCTTAATGAAAAAAAATACATATTAATATTAAAATATGAAGTTTTAGTCGCATGAAATTTGACAAAAACAAATGAGGAAGATAAGCGAGACCTTTTTTTTCACTGTTTTTATGCAAAGTAAATATTTACTCAAAATATACAATTCATTGATTTTCTAATAGTTTTCCTATTTCTTTTTCTATTGTTTTGTTAACATTTTCTTTATTTTATTTTTTTTGTTTTATTTTTATTTTATTTTCTTCTGTTTCCAAAAAATTTTCATTGGGGGTCAAGCGATTATTTATTTAATGAAAGTGGAGTCGAATAAAGTTTACGCATACCTGGACTAAATAACCTTCTGAAACATTTTTATCTTAACAAGACCGCAAAAAAGGTAATTAATTCACCACTTCCTTATACAAAACATAAATGGATATTTCACAGAGTGATTGCTATCAATTTATTCCGTGTTCTGTGTGTCTACCAATCGTCCTCTCTCCGCCGATACTTCCCCGTCACTTTGCCAATTCTCTCTCCGGTTGATGAATAGGCTAGTGGTATAACACTGGCCTTTCATAAATAAAATATTTTCATATTTGAAAATATACTTTGTGTTTGACTGTCCCCAAAATATATAAGTGATCGACTCTTTACCGGAGAATTATCACGAAAAAACACCTCGCGCATCAAACCATTACCGATTCAAACCTCTTAAAATATGTTTATCTTAATAAGACCTTAAAAAGGGTAATTTATTTGCTACTTTCTTCAACAAAACATAGAAGAATGTTCCCGAACTGATTGCTATGAATTTATTTCCGAATTGCTATGAATTGGGCCGATGCTTCCCCGCCACTTTGCCCTTTCTCCCGTTGATGAATAGGCCAGTAGTATGAAAATATACTTTGTGTGTTGCCTTCCCCCCCCCCCCACACACAAGATAGATGAGTGAACTACTCTTGCGGAGTGAATTATTGCGGAAAAACACCCCGCGAATTGTTTAATTATATTCATTTAAAATTTAAATCAGATCCTACAGACTGTATGAAAAACAAAAACCTCTCTTATATCTGCTGCTGAATCTTTAGCACGTGTATACATAAACTTCCAGCTGAGAATAATTCCATCGGATATTTGTAAAGAAAACCTATAAAAAAAATACAGAAGGACAAAAAAAAGAGGCTACATTTATAATAGGCAAATTATTCCAAAATAAACAAGGAACATCACAGGGTAATTTAATGAAAAATATTTTTCTACCCATAATTTCATGAGCTTCATAGTAAATCAATCCATTGCTAATTCAGTTGACTAAATAACTTCCCGAAACATTTTTATCTTAACAACACCAAAAATGTTTCAGGAGGTAATTAATTAACCATTTCCTTCCACAAAACATAAAAGGATGTTTCACGGAGTGATTACTATCAATTTATTCCGTGTTCTATGCGTCTTTCTCCACGTACCCATCGTCCTCTCTGCGCCGATACTTCCCCGCCACTTTGCCCCCTCTCCCGTTGATGAATAGGCCAGTGGTACGAAAATATACTTTGTGTTTGCCTTTCCCCCCCCCCCAAGATATATGAGTGAACTACTCTTTGCCGGTGAATTATTATGGAAAAACACCTCGCGCGCGAGTCTCAAAGATGAATAGAGCCATCCGGGGGAAAATCGTGACCACGGCATTTCGGCCCCTTGCTGAAAGTTAAAACTGACAAAACATTTGCTGGTTATGATTCGAAATGCGCGTGAGTAATGCCGGCGAAATTTATTCCGCTCCCGATGCCCATACATCAATTGCGTCTTGTCACTGCCGGAGCGTGGGCCGATTTCCATTTAGTGATATGGAGTCTATTAAAATGATTTGTGTTCTCCGTTCGTTTTTCTTGCACGCCGAATGGGTGTACACTCCTACTCGTTCGGAACGTTTCTTTCTTTGTTTCCCGCTCCTATGGGATGGACAAACCTTTTTTTTTCTCTTCGTTTTTGATTCCCATTTGGCTCTCCCGTCGCTATTACATCTGCACCCCGGGCGATGTTGCCAGTACATTCTTGATTTAAAATTTAGGGATAATTTGAAGAGTTTTTTTTCTTCTTCTTCTTTATATGGAGACCCGGGTCACAAAATTCTCTAAAACGGTTAAATTACATTTTCTTGGCTTAAACAGGGCCAGCCTTAAGCCGATTGGACATATTGGATCCAATCGAGCCTTACGCTAAGTTTACAGTAAGGCATGTCACATCTCAACTCGGCCAAAAACTAAGAGCAAAATGTTTGTAGTTAAATGCATAGCTTGCTAAACCTTGTAGAGACACGTATGCATGTCTTTGTCTATGTATGTATGTGTATATGTATATATTTATATACTAGCATTATTGCCCGGCATTGCCCGGGTAGATATATAGATATAAAATTTTTCATGCATTCCATCAAAAAAATACTGGGCTGCACCCCCCGCTCTTCATGTTTCCGCTCATCATGAAAAATTTTATATCTATATATCTACCTGGGCAATCATTCTTTAAAAATAATTTCATTAATTTTCTTATGCCTTAATATAACTAATTGACTAATAGTTCGGAATGAAAGTTTCCCACTGCTTAAAAAACCCCAAAACTCTAAAAGATTTATCTTATATGATTTCACGGAATAAGTAATTCAAATACATATCGTATGTTAACTCTGTTTTGCGACCTTAAGGGAAAAAACCTGTAGAACTCTTAAGCTTCTTCCCATTTTATGATCCTCAAACAATTAATATATTTAGATCAACAGAAGGCTTCCAAAAACTGTCCATGGGACAAACTTAATTTTTCTTTTTTTTCTTCCTTTTTTTCCAAATTTGATTAAGTTCTATTAGTTTAAACGCTATTGTCTAAAATTGTCTAAAGCAGCGGTTCTCAACTTTTTAAAGACCCACGACTCCACTAAACGTAAGGAAAATAAAATAAACACTCCCCCCCCCCCCCCCCCCCGGTCACCCCCAGACCAACTCTCAAACCACCCCTCAGAACAAACCTCTTTTCACCCCGCGTATCGAATTTGACTGGTGTGGTGAAGGGGCTGTATCCACATTTAAGAGGTGCGCTTAAGGGCACAAAAATCATTAAAAAATTAATTTTTAAAAAACTAATTGAGCCCCAAATTTCGTTTTTGCTGCTTTAAGTTTCTAGGGTCCTAAACATTAACTGTGCCAAATTTGGTCCCGGTGGGTGAAACAGTCTATGATTCTATAGCGGACAAACAAACAGACAAACTCTTTTATATATATACTAGCATTATTGCCCGGTGTTGCCCTGGTAGATATATAGATATAACATTTTTCATGCATTCCATCAAAAAAATACTGGGCTGCACCCCCCACTCTTCATGTCCATCCACAACTCCACTAAACGTAAGAAAAATAAAATAAACACTTCGCCCTCCCCCCTCCTCGTCACCCCCAGACCAACTCTCAAACCACCCCCAGATCACCCCTCAGAACAAACCTCTTTTCCCCCGCGTATCGAGTTTGACTGGTTGTGGTGAAGGGACTGTATCACATTTAAGAGGTGCGCTTAGGGGCACAAAAATCATTTAAAAAATAATTTAAAAAACTAATTGAGCCCCAAATTTCGTTTTTGCTGCGTTAAGTTTCTCGGGTCCTAAACATTAGCTGTGCCGAATTTGGTCCTGGTGGGTGAAACAGTCTATGATTCTATAGCGGACAAACAAACAGACGAGCTCTTATATATATATATATATATATATATATATATAAGATGTATATAAGATGTATAGGGGTAATTTAAAGAGTTTTTCCTCTTTATATCAGAGATTCTCAACTCTCTTGTGTGTAGGCTCCTCTTTTGATGACCATCAGAACCTACATCCCCAGACTAAAAAACACTAGTAACTCTAGTAAACCTGCCATATCTCTCACAAACATCACACGCCTGCACAGTGACTGGATGAATACAGTAATGTTTTAGTTACCAGTCTATTTTACAAAATAATTTCTTGCATCGCACTGATGGAAGGAAAATGCTTGTGCGCACACTCTGGCTGATGTGTTTGCTCGCTGGGACTGGCAAGTGCTCTAATATTCCCCTATTCCCCGGACTTAAGTCCCTATGACTTAGATCTCATCCCCAAGATGAAGGAACCGCCCCGTGGATTCCACCAGAGATTCTGCAGGCTGTAGACCGCTCTGTTCGAAGGATCAACAGATCAGGGGCTGCCAACGGCATCCTGCAGCTTCCAGAACGTTAGCAACGGTGCAAAACAATGCTGGTTACCACTTTGAGGGGCTATAAAAGTTTCAGCCCTGCATCTCTTCCGTGTACTTTGTACATACCTAGTTGCCACTATTAAAGTTCCATCCTATGTAGTTTGTTTATACAGAAAATTAAACCCCTTTTTGTTTCTAAAAGACTTGATTGGGAGATTTTTTTTCCCTTTCTTTCTTTATTTTTTTTCCTTTCTTTTTTTTTGGGGGGGGGGGGGGGGTGGGGGAAGGGGTCTGGTGGTCCCTGATCAACGAAAGGTTAAGAATAATTGCTATGTTTATCTCGGAATAAAATATTTTAGGTTTGGTTTGATTTAGAGCGCTACGGTCAACTTTTTGCTACACGAGGGCTAATTAGACCAGGACCTACCCAAGAAATTTTTTTCGGATCTGCAGTCTCCAAAAGATTATATCTTGCAAGGTGTCTCTATGAAATTTTGTACTACGTTCTTTTGCTCTATTTTCCCTAAAATTCCTTCAGAATTTTTCATTTAGAGTAAAAATTCTGAAACATCCTTAAATTAAAATACTCTGAAAAAAAAGAGATTTTTTTGCTGTTTGAGTGGTTATAAATTTTATAATTTTCATAAATCCTGCGCACAAATTATTACACAACCCTTCCTATGCACAAAAGTGAAGAAAAAATCTGTCAACAGATACATTTCTTTAGTTGTTTTTTTTAAATTTCTAATGCAGAAACCTGTGGACAAAGTCCTTAGGTATGCAGAAAAATAGGGGAAAATACAAAACTGCAAAGGAGTATAAAATGGAAAATACATAAAAAAGAAAAGCGACTAAGGTAAAGTTTTCATGCGATTACGGACCTCCCAATAACGTCTGTCTAGAGAAAGCCCAGGCAAGGCAAATCAGGACATGATGCACTTTATTGGGGTGTATTAATGAACCCGCCTCCTCGTGGCGCAGCTTTCAACTATCAGCTTTCAACTATCCAGCAGCTTTCCAGCAGCTTTCAACTATCTCAGTTTTTTTTTTATATTGCTTTAGTAGATAAGTCAAATACTACACATGCTTAAAATATTGAATTTTAGTTTTTTTTTAAAAACAAGATTTCAAATTCTTAATTTTTGTTTAAATGCATAATAACATTAATATAATGACACATCTGAGGTTAAAATAATCATTATAAAAGGCATGTAAATAAGAAAAAGGAAAGTTTTGTGTCCTGACCCCAGAAAGAAAATACCCAGTCAGTTGACCGTATGACATTAGCAATGCACAAATTGCATGAAAAACTCGCAAAGGTAAACTGAAGTCTGTTTACAAAAATGACTGCAGAGGATGAATCAAAAGATTACTTTGTGAAAATAACAGTGACGCCAAAATGCAGTTTAAACCTACTGGGATTTGTGAGAGAAATGTACCACTAACACATATGACCAAACATATGTGTTAGTGGTACATTAAAACTGAACTGTTAAACCTCGGTTTGTTGTTTTGGGTTTAGGGTAGAAAAAGTCCGTTTGTAGACCTACAACATTAAACAGGTAATTACTCCTAGGCTGCAAATTCCTCAAAGGCAATTTTTTTGCAATTATACATCCATGAAAAGACACAAAATGGGAGGTAGATAGACCAAATATACAATAATATTTTAAATTGTGAGGAAATGAAATAACTAAGTATTAAAAAATATTACTTATCTTGCTTACTTATTTCCATGATAAATATTACTTATTTGATCATAGCAAAGAAACATTTCAGCCATTACGCCTTAATAAATTGATTTGTATTTCGTACTATCGCTAATTCTTTTAAAGAGAGGACAGCGGAAATTGTCTGACGTGAAAAGAAAAATCTCTAGGTCACTAATTCATGTTCCGCAGAAAATTTAGTTTTATGAGATTTATTTAACTATATTGACATTAGGCTTCAGCTGTCTACAGTAAAACTAAATTCTAAAAAAGAAGACTAACAGAAGAGTTAAAGTTTTATTCTAAGCATCGACTATGAATTGATAAATATGCTTTTCCGTAATTAAACTTTCTTTCGATAAATTATATTAGAATTTTTTTTATATGTTGTTCTACTATAATCAGTAAAAACTGTAAGCGTTCCAAAAGTTTTATTCCAGGTAGAAAGAGCTCCCCGATTCTTTTTTTTAAAGGCAAATATTCTATCTCTTTGGAACATTAGATCTTTAGCAATAAATTTAGCCGTACTATCTCTTTTTTTTTTTTCAAACTAATGTTTATAATAAGGAAATGGATGCGCCCCGTCAACAGAAAATATACCCCATGGCAGGACTTACTTCCGCATATGACTTGTGATGCCTCAAATGCTCGAGGCATCCAACGTTAACTTTTCTTTACTGCTTTTTTCTCTGGTTTTCTCTGTTTCATATTTCGTAGACTCATATTCTTTAGAGCAATGGTCACTTCATTAAACAATCCATTTCTAATGCTTCTAATGCACCAGACAGCAAATGAGGACTTCCGGGGTTTAATTCCTGCCGGTGGGTAGGCTGTCACTTCAATTAAACCCAAGCACCCCGGGGGTGACACTTAGGGGCTTGTACCCTTTTCCCACCCCTAGAAACCCCATAGAAGACTTTTAGATACGAGAGCATTCAATGGCTTTCGTCGGGACTCAAGCTAAGCACCCCCAATACCGATTCCCCTATGTGCTAACAACTATGTGCTGATACGAGCCCAATCCTTCTGTCTTAATAATGACATTTGCAAGTGCTTCGTTAATTTTTAACTCCATTAACAAAACATGACAAAATGTCAAACTTACAAGTGCTTCAGAACTTACCTTTAAATTGGAACGTTTAGTAAACCACGGTAAAAATTACACATTGGCAAAAAGTCGCATAAAGCTTAACTCATAAGAGAACCCTATCGGAATGACAAAATGATTCATGATTCATGGTGAAAACAGCTAAGGGGGACTTGAAGAAAACGAAATAGAGATGGATGGGAAGAATTTTTACAGTCATGCTCGCTAAGTACTATGGACGTGCCTCTTTTGTCACTACTAAATCCATTAGTTTCTCCTCATTTTATTCTGTAACTTATTTGCATGTTTTTCTCGAATCCCCTCGAGTCGTGAAATATAAGGCGAGAATCGAGATGGTTTTTGTCAAGTGGTGAATCTGAATCATTTGAATTTGTACGAAGCTTCTGTTCCGCTAATTAAGACTGCAGTGTACTAACCCTATTGTATTCGCTCACCTCAATGTTAACGTATGGAGAGAATGTGTGTACTATTTACAGCTACATAAATGCCGATAATCCAATAAAAATGGTATTTTCAGATAGCCTGAACTTTTCCGCACCTTGCAAAAAGATTCATTTTTTAAATTGCGTCCAACAAAGGAACTGATGAGCATTTAAAACTCACTAGACTAGATTTTTTCCCCTGAATAATTTAAATTTTAAAATATTACTTGCATTTTTTTAAACGAAAAATGACCCAAGGTGTAAAATTTCTTTCTCTATTACGGAGTACAATTTTTTTTAAAAAAAACTTTAAATCCAAGTTGGCAATCCTTGGAAACATTTTCTCCATAGTCTAACATTGAGGTGAGCGATAGTACACAGCAGCCTTAACTAAAGGGCAGGAAATAACTGGAACGTCTACCTGTGTTTCCTTAATTCGTATCAGTCGAGTATATATTTTCGCCAAACAATAAAACCTCAATGCTGTCAAACTTTAAAATAAAAAATTATCTCTCTCGTGATAAATTCAATGTGTTTGCTAATCATAAAAGAAGAGGGAAACCCACATTGTAAGCATAAAAGGGCCGCTTAGCCTTCCATGTCTTACTGTGTAGGCGTTTCTCTGCTTTGTTTCTTCGGAAGACAGCTGATTTGGATTCCGAAATACATGAATTAAGTTAAATGTTCAGTTACTTATAGGGAATTTTCTATGGATTTTCTGGCTTGACCCTGACTTCTTTAGCGAGTTTTGGTGCTATATTTCTTAAAATTATGGGTGTTACAATAGACACATAGATGACCCAAACAAGGAAATCTTTTTGGATTTGGAAGAAAAGTATTCACTCGATAACCGTAGTTTTCGGAACATACGACACACCAGACGATAAGACGCACCTCAAATTTATGGGAGGATTTTTTGAAACGAATATTTTGTATTTTGTTAGGCATAAAAAGAAATTTTCAATTTCTTACTTAATAAAGATAAAAAAATATGTATAATATTTGTAATAAATTTATATAATATATATAATAAAAGGTACGCCCATAAGTAACCGTACAAATTTAAAGACTAAACGATAAAATAAAAAAGTGAAAGAATAATCACCTGGCTAGAAAGAGTGACATCTCAACTCTTGTTAAAACCAGTTTAAACTGGATATTTAGTCGTTTGCATATCAAAAGGCCCTAGTAATTTTCATTTACTGAGAAGGCATTGTACAAAAAATTTTTCTTCGGAATGAAACAACGTTATAACATTAAATTTTGTTACAAATTAGGTAAATCTGCTACCGAAACTTTAGACATGATTCGAACAGTAGAGTGATGCATCGTTATCAAGAACACAAGTGTATGAGTGGTACAACCGCTTTAAACGTGGGCGAGAAAGCATTGAAGATGAACCAAAGACTTCCACTTCAAAGAATGAGGAAAATGTGGAGAAAATTCGTTCTTTGGTAGAAGCTGATAGACGTGTAACAACTCAGCAACTTTCAGACATGCTTGAGATAAGCAAAGAAAGCTGTAGATTAATTTTAATTGAAAATCTGAAAATGAAAAAAGTATGTGCTCTATTTGTGCCTCGGATTTTGACAGAACAGCAAAAAGAAGACAGAAAAGCTTGCTGTGACGATTTGCTGACTACTGCGCAACAGGACAACAATTTCTTAAAGGGTATTATAGTAGGAGATGAGACCTGGTGTCTACAATATGACCTGGTGTCTACAATAATTCTAGACCCCATACAGCAATTTCTGTCCAACAATATCTTGCTAAGCATTCAACTACAGTGATAAATCACTAACCATATTCTCTCGTCTTATCGCCAGCTGATCTTTTCCTTTTTCCGAAGCTGAAGATGGCCATGAAAGGAGCTTTGAAAACGTCTCGGATATTAAATTAAATGTTACACGTATTTTGCGAACGGTTAGTTCCAACGCCTATAAACAGTGTTTCGATGACTTGAAGAAACGTTGGAAAAATTGTATAGACTCCTTTGGCGATTATTTTGAAGGAGATAAATTTATTTGAAGGTGTGTAATATTTTTCTTATTTATACAAAATTGTTCGGTTACTTTATGGGCGCACCTTGTATATACAGGTGGTTATCAAAATAATGGAAAAACCTATCAATATTAGTGGTCTTTATGAATGTTCTCCGTTTTCCTTAAAAAACAAGTCTGGCCACCGGTATTTTTTTATATAATATAGTGTATGTATTATTCTACTGTCAGGTAGCAGTAATGAAGCGAAGGGCATCATGCTTTTGGGGGGAACAGCGTAAAATATGAAACCCTGCAAACCTTGCTAAAAGGGCAAAATATTGGAGCGCGTTTAAATTGGAGTATCTGTTACTGCAACCCCCAGGCTAATGGCTGTTTTTCGAACTATGATATCGAAAGTCATGATAGCATACAGAGAGCATGGAAAAACATCCTTTGCCAAACATAGTAGACGAAAGGGAGAGCTGAGTGAAACAGGCGGACTAGGTATTGAAGCGGATTGCGACATGAAGAAAGAAAACAACTGCAACCAAAATGACCGAAGAGCTCAATCTGCATCTGCATGTTCCGGTATCAACCATTAGAGGTAAAAGGGAACTTCACAAACAAAACATTTACGGAAGAATAGCTATTCCCAAATCACTTGTAATAGATGCCAATACAAAATATTGTCCAAAATGGTGCCAAGAGCGCAAATCCTGGTCGAATAATATGTCAAGAAACGGCATTTGGTCCAACGAATCATTGTTCACATTGTTCCTCACAACAGGACGTGCGTATGTCTGTAGAACACCTACACAAGCGTAATATTTTGGCTGTCTCATCTCAACTGTCAATCATAGAGGTAGATCTGTCAGGATTTGGGATGACATCTCATGGTTTTCTTCAGGCCCTATTGTAACCCTAAGAGGGAGATTGAATGGGAAGGACTATGTCGAAATTTTAGCTCACTAGTCCATCCTATCGTGCAAACACTGTTTCTTTCAGGAGATGGTGTTCTCCAGGATGATAATCCCCCTATACATACAGCTAAATCTATCAAGTATTGGTTTGAAGAGCATGAAAATGAAGTCAAGTATCTTATCTTGCCCTGTAGAGTCCCCCCGACTATATATCATCCAACCACTGTGATCTGTATAAGCGGATAGAGCCAGGTATCGATATCCACCACAGCATCTCTACAGAAACTTTCATACTTTTTCCCTGAAGAATGGTATAATATATTCTTAACTACTATTCATGACTTGTATAATCCAATTCCAAGGTGAATCAGGTGGTATTACAAAACAAAGGTGATCCTGGGCCGTATTAATAAAGGTTTTCAAAATGTTTCTTAGTGTTTCCATTATTTTGATAACCACCTGTATATATATAATAAATTTATGTAATTTATATAATATATATAATAAAATATTGATTTTATTTTAACGTTACCTTTGGACCATAAGACGCACCCACAATTTAAGTCGATTTTTTTTATGTAAAAAGGTGAGTCTGTGAGTCTTATGGTCCGGAAGTACGGTAATAAGCGCGTGTAATATAGAGAAATCTAGACAAAGTTCAGCGGAGTAACTGACTGTGGACTTCTTTTTATCAGACACAAAAAAGGCTGTTTCTTTGATTACCATCTACAGATGATTCCCTGGCCGTATTAGCTTTCCTGCTATGGCTACTTTGCACAAAACTTGTCTCTCAGCTTGGTGTCTAAAATTCAGCCTGTGGAAACAGGAATATTCGAGTTGCGCATTGCTTAGATCTAGCCTATAGTGTGATTCCTGCTGTGATTGCATTTGGAAATAATCCATTAGCTCTTGCAGGGCATCTTGTTAAGTTGATGCATACTCCTCTATCTCTGCTTAAGATGGAAGTAGTGCAAAAGCAGGCCTTCTTACTGTCTTAATAATGACATTTGCAAGTGCTTCGTTAATTTTTAACTCCATTAACAAAACATGACAAAATGTCAAACTTACAAGTGCTTCAGAACTTACCTTTAAATTGGAACGTTTAGTAAACCACGGTAAAAATTACACATTGGCAAAAAGTCGCATAAAGCTTAACTCATAAGAGAACCCTATCGGAATGACAAAATGATTCATGATTCATGGTGAAAACAGCTAAGGGGGACTTGAAGAAAACGAAATAGAGATGGATGGGAAGAATTTTTACAGTCATGCTCGCTAAGTACTATGGACGTGCCTCTTTTGTCACTACTAAATCCATTAGTTTCTCCTCATTTTATTCTGTAACTTATTTGCATGTTTTTCTCGAATCCCCTCGAGTCGTGAAATATAAGGCGAGAATCGAGATGGTTTTTGTCAAGTGGTGAATCTGAATCATTTGAATTTGTACGAAGCTTCTGTTCCGCTAATTAAGACTGCAGTGTACTAACCCTATTGTATTCGCTCACCTCAATGTTAACGTATGGAGAGAATGTGTGTACTATTTACAGCTACATAAATGCCGATAATCCAATAAAAATGGTATTTTCAGATAGCCTGAACTTTTCCGCACCTTGCAAAAAGATTCATTTTTTAAATTGCGTCCAACAAAGGAACTGATGAGCATTTAAAACTCACTAGACTAGATTTTTTCCCCTGAATAATTTAAATTTTAAAATATTACTTGCATTTTTTTAAACGAAAAATGACCCAAGGTGTAAAATTTCTTTCTCTATTACGGAGTACAATTTTTTTTAAAAAAAACTTTAAATCCAAGTTGGCAATCCTTGGAAACATTTTCTCCATAGTCTAACATTGAGGTGAGCGATAGTACACAGCAGCCTTAACTAAAGGGCAGGAAATAACTGGAACGTCTACCTGTGTTTCCTTAATTCGTATCAGTCGAGTATATATTTTCGCCAAACAATAAAACCTCAATGCTGTCAAACTTTAAAATAAAAAATTATCTCTCTCGTGATAAATTCAATGTGTTTGCTAATCATAAAAGAAGAGGGAAACCCACATTGTAAGCATAAAAGGGCCGCTTAGCCTTCCATGTCTTACTGTGTAGGCGTTTCTCTGCTTTGTTTCTTCGGAAGACAGCTGATTTGGATTCCGAAATACATGAATTAAGTTAAATGTTCAGTTACTTATAGGGAATTTTCTATGGATTTTCTGGCTTGACCCTGACTTCTTTAGCGAGTTTTGGTGCTATATTTCTTAAAATTATGGGTGTTACAATAGACACATAGATGACCCAAACAAGGAAATCTTTTTGGATTTGGAAGAAAAGTATTCACTCGATAACCGTAGTTTTCGGAACATACGACACACCAGACGATAAGACGCACCTCAAATTTATGGGAGGATTTTTTGAAACGAATATTTTGTATTTTGTTAGGCATAAAAAGAAATTTTCAATTTCTTACTTAATAAAGATAAAAAAATATGTATAATATTTGTAATAAATTTATATAATATATATAATAAAAGGTACGCCCATAAGTAACCGTACAAATTTAAAGACTAAACGATAAAATAAAAAAGTGAAAGAATAATCACCTGGCTAGAAAGAGTGACATCTCAACTCTTGTTAAAACCAGTTTAAACTGGATATTTAGTCGTTTGCATATCAAAAGGCCCTAGTAATTTTCATTTACTGAGAAGGCATTGTACAAAAAATTTTTCTTCGGAATGAAACAACGTTATAACATTAAATTTTGTTACAAATTAGGTAAATCTGCTACCGAAACTTTAGACATGATTCGAACAGTAGAGTGATGCATCGTTATCAAGAACACAAGTGTATGAGTGGTACAACCGCTTTAAACGTGGGCGAGAAAGCATTGAAGATGAACCAAAGACTTCCACTTCAAAGAATGAGGAAAATGTGGAGAAAATTCGTTCTTTGGTAGAAGCTGATAGACGTGTAACAACTCAGCAACTTTCAGACATGCTTGAGATAAGCAAAGAAAGCTGTAGATTAATTTTAATTGAAAATCTGAAAATGAAAAAAGTATGTGCTCTATTTGTGCCTCGGATTTTGACAGAACAGCAAAAAGAAGACAGAAAAGCTTGCTGTGACGATTTGCTGACTACTGCGCAACAGGACAACAATTTCTTAAAGGGTATTATAGTAGGAGATGAGACCTGGTGTCTACAATATGACCTGGTGTCTACAATAATTCTAGACCCCATACAGCAATTTCTGTCCAACAATATCTTGCTAAGCATTCAACTACAGTGATAAATCACTAACCATATTCTCTCGTCTTATCGCCAGCTGATCTTTTCCTTTTTCCGAAGCTGAAGATGGCCATGAAAGGAGCTTTGAAAACGTCTCGGATATTAAATTAAATGTTACACGTATTTTGCGAACGGTTAGTTCCAACGCCTATAAACAGTGTTTCGATGACTTGAAGAAACGTTGGAAAAATTGTATAGACTCCTTTGGCGATTATTTTGAAGGAGATAAATTTATTTGAAGGTGTGTAATATTTTTCTTATTTATACAAAATTGTTCGGTTACTTTATGGGCGCACCTTGTATATACAGGTGGTTATCAAAATAATGGAAAAACCTATCAATATTAGTGGTCTTTATGAATGTTCTCCGTTTTCCTTAAAAAACAAGTCTGGCCACCGGTATTTTTTTATATAATATAGTGTATGTATTATTCTACTGTCAGGTAGCAGTAATGAAGCGAAGGGCATCATGCTTTTGGGGGGAACAGCGTAAAATATGAAACCCTGCAAACCTTGCTAAAAGGGCAAAATATTGGAGCGCGTTTAAATTGGAGTATCTGTTACTGCAACCCCCAGGCTAATGGCTGTTTTTCGAACTATGATATCGAAAGTCATGATAGCATACAGAGAGCATGGAAAAACATCCTTTGCCAAACATAGTAGACGAAAGGGAGAGCTGAGTGAAACAGGCGGACTAGGTATTGAAGCGGATTGCGACATGAAGAAAGAAAACAACTGCAACCAAAATGACCGAAGAGCTCAATCTGCATCTGCATGTTCCGGTATCAACCATTAGAGGTAAAAGGGAACTTCACAAACAAAACATTTACGGAAGAATAGCTATTCCCAAATCACTTGTAATAGATGCCAATACAAAATATTGTCCAAAATGGTGCCAAGAGCGCAAATCCTGGTCGAATAATATGTCAAGAAACGGCATTTGGTCCAACGAATCATTGTTCACATTGTTCCTCACAACAGGACGTGCGTATGTCTGTAGAACACCTACACAAGCGTAATATTTTGGCTGTCTCATCTCAACTGTCAATCATAGAGGTAGATCTGTCAGGATTTGGGATGACATCTCATGGTTTTCTTCAGGCCCTATTGTAACCCTAAGAGGGAGATTGAATGGGAAGGACTATGTCGAAATTTTAGCTCACTAGTCCATCCTATCGTGCAAACACTGTTTCTTTCAGGAGATGGTGTTCTCCAGGATGATAATCCCCCTATACATACAGCTAAATCTATCAAGTATTGGTTTGAAGAGCATGAAAATGAAGTCAAGTATCTTATCTTGCCCTGTAGAGTCCCCCCGACTATATATCATCCAACCACTGTGATCTGTATAAGCGGATAGAGCCAGGTATCGATATCCACCACAGCATCTCTACAGAAACTTTCATACTTTTTCCCTGAAGAATGGTATAATATATTCTTAACTACTATTCATGACTTGTATAATCCAATTCCAAGGTGAATCAGGTGGTATTACAAAACAAAGGTGATCCTGGGCCGTATTAATAAAGGTTTTCAAAATGTTTCTTAGTGTTTCCATTATTTTGATAACCACCTGTATATATATAATAAATTTATGTAATTTATATAATATATATAATAAAATATTGATTTTATTTTAACGTTACCTTTGGACCATAAGACGCACCCACAATTTAAGTCGATTTTTTTTATGTAAAAAGGTGAGTCTGTGAGTCTTATGGTCCGGAAGTACGGTAATAAGCGCGTGTAATATAGAGAAATCTAGACAAAGTTCAGCGGAGTAACTGACTGTGGACTTCTTTTTATCAGACACAAAAAAGGCTGTTTCTTTGATTACCATCTACAGATGATTCCCTGGCCGTATTAGCTTTCCTGCTATGGCTACTTTGCACAAAACTTGTCTCTCAGCTTGGTGTCTAAAATTCAGCCTGTGGAAACAGGAATATTCGAGTTGCGCATTGCTTAGATCTAGCCTATAGTGTGATTCCTGCTGTGATTGCATTTGGAAATAATCCATTAGCTCTTGCAGGGCATCTTGTTAAGTTGATGCATACTCCTGTATCTCTGCTTAAGATGGAAGTAGTGCAAAAGCAGGCCTTCTTACTGTTCCAGGTATTGAACGATCAGTTATCTCTCAGCATGTCGACTAGTGGTGTTGCTTGTACTCCTCAGCCGGGTCGTTACGTATTCCATTTTTTTAATCCTCCTTTTCCTCTATATTTATCCTGTGAGTACCTTTCATTTTGCTTCCTCTTTCGATTAAATTACATTTTCTGCTATCGTAGAGAGCTTAGACTATTACTACCATATGGATAAATCATACACAGGTATATATTAAGGGGGATGAATGAATGTACTTATATATATATATATATATATATATATATCAACCGTTTATAAGAATCAATATCGCAAAAACAAAAACAAATGTATTATTTCCATGTTAAAATTTGCGCTTTAAAGAATCAATCCACCAGTTTTAAGAATCAGTTTACACTCTTCGCTTTCCTTTCATTTTTCCAAAAAAGCCACTTAAACCCTCAAAAGGTACGAAGTTCTTTCTTTATTCTTTTTAAAAGAAAGCGTGATAAGATGGGATGGAATACCGTCGTAAAATGCATCCCTTTCTTTGTTAGACATAACATAATAGTTTCCCCTTAATCGCTTTCGCTAAACACTGTCCTATTAGCTTGACCCAGGGGCATCCTACCCATGCGGATCCAATTTCACTTTTCTCCACTGACAAACAAAGACAGGGACTCTTTTTTCCCACCTCCCACATCCTGGTTGCGGCTTCCTGAACCCTGAAACACATAAATCTTCGGGGAAGTGTCCGCTATCACTTAGGAAAACGTGACATTATTAGATTCAGCACGTTATCAAACCGTGAAACGTAAGCTAGAAGGTGAATCTTGGTCTGAGACTATTGGTATTGAAAGAGGTATAAACAGCCTCCTGAGAACTTCATTACGTCAAACTACCATAGAAAACTTTTTCTTGCACCCATCCAGTAGTTGAAATGTTAAACTATTAAACAGGTATGTTGTAACAAATATTAGATTTTTTTCTTCTCTTACTATAATCATGTGTATCTACTTATAGGTCTAGAAATTAAGTTTTATTTTTAAAATTATAAAAATAATTTTAATAAAATATAATTAACGTAAATTAAACAGTATTTTATAGTAAATTATCTAATATATGTATATATAGGTGTGTGTGTTCCTGCCCAAAAACCTAAATTTTGGCTATAAGAATCAAAAACAGTAATAACAAACGTGATTCTTATGAGCGGAAATCACTGTATATATGCAATGCTCGATTTCTAGAAATCGAGGTGCCGGAACTGTTAACTTCCGAGTTGTGTGTGTGGGGGGGGGGGGGAATTCCGAATTATTGGCCTGAAAAATAATCTTTGGGGATACAAAAACTTGAACATTTTATTTCATTTTAAATTTTATTTTGCAAAAGAAGTACAAAAATGTGTTGTAGTAAAGTAATAAAAGTAGTAAAAAAGCCCAGTTTCAGGATTGTTTAAGTTTACTGCCCATCCTAAAAGATTGTCAAAAACTTCAACATTTTTTCACATTAATTCTTGTCTCTTGATCTCTCCTTACTCTTGACGGCTAATGCTGAATGTTGTCCAGACATAAGCCAAGAATCAACATACTTAGCTGGATTAAAGAGCCGAAGAGGAGGTCCATTGATCTTTACAAACAACAGGCCATAAACTGTTGCAATATTCAGTGATGATCTCAATTGTGGGATAATGAGGTGCTAATGAGGTTCATTTGTGAGAAACCTCTTTCACATTCACTCGACGATATGGCTATAGAAATTAATTGACTGTTTCAACGGAGTGAGACTTTCCGGGAACACTTTGGAGTGGAGATACTCTCGGAATCCTGGTAGTATCGTAATTTTTTTTTTTCCGAAAGAGAGGTACCGGAACGCTGTTCCATATATATATATATATATATATATATGTATATATATATATATATATATATATATATACATACATAGATATCATAGACAGGTTGATGTTATATATTCGTTAATATGGGAATATAAATCCTTTTGAAAGTACTAATTTTAATCAATAGGTACAGCTGTGGAGCAATTAATTGAAAAAATATCTATTTTTGAAACTCTATTAATTACTAGTCAATTCAGCAGTAATATTGGCTCTTTTTTTTAAGAAAATAATTTCAGTATAAGTGATATAATGATATTTCCTAAAATAAAGAAAAAGTGTAATGTGACATTAGCGGTTAGTCCCGGATGCAAAATCTCACAAAACGAATATTGGTTCTTTCCCCCCTTGAAACAAACATCAAAATAGTCATTCAAATGTCATAACTTAGCATAAACAAATATCCTTCATAAGAAAAAACAAACATCATAAATTTAAATCGAGTAAAATTTTTTAACAGTCCAAAGCCCTGTAAAACTCATTCCTAAAATCTCACCTAAACCATAACATAGTTCACAAGTAGCGTAAAAACAGGAGTAATGAGGTAAATAAATATGTAAAGCAGAAATAATGTACAAGGGTGGTGTATCTTTGTTTACCAGAAATGGTAAGACCAAATACACTGGAAGGCTGATAAGTGATGTTAATGTAGAGGTGCGCTAAATAAAGTCGTCGGAAGCTGGGGTGGTGAGAGATACATGACATATAGGTTGCAGATCAGCAGGAATGCAAATCATCCATTAACATCTGTTCGTCCACCAGGGCAGACAGATCACTAGCGTCTACATTTTCTACACTACTGCAGAACAAACCCTGTATATCTTCACCTTTCACCCTGTCTTTTCCTTAATCGAATATCTCATGATTAATGAAAAAAAGCGCTATTATAGGTATTTCAGGAAAGCTTTTGGAAACCTGAGAATGCCTGCAAAAGTGTCAATATTTTTAATATGGAGATTTGAACCTCTTGGGAAGATAAAACGCTGACAGGACTCCTTTGCCTGAGGACAGAGACTTCCTTTTAGACAGCCTGAAACCTAACAATTTAACAAAATATGTCTCTAACTTTCCTAACTTTTGATTAGCAAAAAAAAAAAAAAAAAAAAAAAAAACCCCGCTAATGCTGGTATTTCAAGAAAGCCTTTGGAAAGCTGAGGACACCTGCAAAAGCCCCGATATTTTTAATACCAAAATTTTAACCTCCTAGGAAGATAAAACGCTGCCATGACTTCTTCGCCTGTTGGCAGAGACTTCATTTTCGACAACAAACTAACAAAATCTGTCTCAAACTCTCCGCTCCCGCTGTGCACAGGGAAAAACATTTTGCAGCCGCAAATCATCATCAATCTCGAGTGTGCTTTCGGTTTTTCGGACGCCCCTTCCGCTCGTAAAAACCCTCTCCCCTTCCTTCCCAGATAAACGGTTAGTATCACATCTCCTCTCCTTGCGATATATCCATTTTGCATTCTTAAATTGCTGTCGGAGTCTGCTCCCGAAGAATGTCACCGGACAGGATGCGAACATAAATTATAACGGCCAAATTCCATTATACGCCATTTTCATTTCTTCGTCGCAGTGCGGCACACGCAATTTTTTTTTTCGGGCTTTAAGCTGCGGTTTCGGTGACAATGGATGCAGATTTAGCAAAAACGGCAATTAGAAAATACTTGCATACTATTTTTGTGCTCTTGGATAAATTATTATTATTATTATTATTATTATTATTATTATTATTATTATTATTATCTAAGGGCTGCCTTTGAACCCAAGAGGTTTTCGTCTGAAATTGAGTATAGCACTACATCCCGGGACAGAATGTTAGTCAGACGAATTACAATTAGGAACTCTCTCTCTCTCCTTCTCTCTCTCTCTTATAGGGAGTTATGGTGTACCCACCTGGAAATTTGCTTAGTTAGACTTAACTTGAACCATTCAAGATTAATCTAGTTTGTAATCTGTTCTATAACTATTATTAACGGGATTAATTATGTGAATATTAATAATAAAAACCTTATAAAGAATTGATAGCCATCTTTGTGTCTCACTAAATGGGATAAATAATATATATCTACTCTGCCTTTATAAAAAACTGCATTTATATCCTAAACGAATTCGCTTATTTAGGCTTAACTTTAATAGTTCAAGATTAATTTAAATTATAATACGCTTTATAAATGTTATCAACATGATTAATGATGAAAAAATTAATAATAAAAAACATAAAAAGATTAGTAGGCATTCTTATGTCTCACTAAAAGAAATAACTGATATACGTTTCTTTGCCATCTCTACATTATCAAAGATATTCTCTGTATATGCAAAACTAGCTGAAAACCCGCACTTCGCTACGGAATACGTGCAAATTAAATACAACGGTCAATGTGTGCAATTAATGCAAAAAATGTGTGCAATTAATGCAAAAAAAAAAATATATATATATATATATTTATAATAAATACGACGATCAATCTATACAATTGATGTAAAAAAAACCAAAAAAATATATATTTATAAAAAAAATCGTAAGAGATATTTTTATAGACAAAATAATGTACAAGAAAATATTCAAATTAAATGTAATAGAACATACTAAAGAATATAGTACAGTTAATATAGTACAGTTTGAGGAACATAATATCTTTTATTGTATTTTAATATTCTTTTTGGATAATGTCCAATCATCTGCCGCATTAGCAAGAAAAAAGATATTCTTTTGTCTGTTTAGTTGTTATGCACGTGACGATAAATTTATTTAAAGTACCAGAAAAAGGAATCACGTGATCAGCATTTAAGAAATTAAATTGTAAAATAATCTTTAAAAATTCCCCAAAAATCAAAAAAATGGAGGTAAAGATTTGAAAAAGATCTCATTTTAAAGGAATTTTTATGATCTTTCTCGTGATATAAATTTTATAACCCTCAAATTATTATTTTAAATGCAAACTTTAAAAAAGTTGCTAAAACAGCTTAAAAATTTAATTTAAAAAAATCTAAGGAGAATTTTTTAAAAATATTTCTTGGTGCACCCCTACACTATAAGAAGAATCGCCATGCAAAATTTCAGCCCTTTAGGTCCAGCGGTTTGGTCTGTGCGTTGCATGTCAGTCAGTCAGTTACGGAACTGTTTTATATATATAGATTGAATGATGAATGGAAAAGGACGTAGTAAATTTAACTGCATTTTTTTCAGCTTGATAATTAAATTATTTCTTCGTTTAATGCTGCATTTAGTGTATTTCTTTGTCAGTATTGAATTTACTTGAAACTATACGTCTCGGAATGCAACGCGAAACTTTAAACTCAAAGTCCAAGTCTATAAAAACCCAACCTAACTAAATGCAACGATCAACAGTACTCGATTCCAATTGACTACTGGATTTTCACAATAGTCTTCATTGATAAATAGTGCGCATTAATTAAGGCTACTGTGTACTAACCCTATATTGGATTCGCTCACCTCAATGTTTAAACAATAAAATAACCTATGGAGAAAACGTGTCCAAGGATTGGGGACTTGGATTTACAGATTTGTTTTAAAAAATTATACTCCGCAATAAAGAAAGAAATTTTACACCTTGGGGCATTTCCATTTTTTTTGTAAAATTCAAATAATACTTTAAAATTCAGATTATTCGGGGGGAAAATCTGGTATAGTGTGCTTTAAACGCTCCTAAATTCCTTTGGTGGGTAAAATTTATAAAATGAATCCAGTTGCAATGTGCAGAAAAGTTCAGGCTATCTGAAAATACCATTTTTATAAGAATTATCAGCCTTTATGCAGCTGTAAATAATAGACAATTATTCTCCATAGATTAACATTGAGGTGAACAAATCTAATAGGTTAGAACGTAGCAGCTCTAAGAAAAATTAGACATTTTTATTTATTTTAGCTAACAACTTAATTTTTGTAATAGTTTGCCTTTTTTATTTTAAACTGTTTTCATTTCGCCTTATTTAAACGTCCATTTATTTCATTCGTATAGTTACATGCCGTCAAATACACACTATGCATGCATGTGTGTGTCGTAGAGAGTGTGTTTATTCACTATACCTTTTTTTGCATATCATTCTATAACAATAGAATTATTTAAATTCTTTCTAGATAGAATGTATAGAGAAGTTTAAAATTAAAGTATAACATTTATGTAGATTATGAAATGAAATTAAAGATTATGAAATTAAATTGTGTGATGTAAGATTATGAAATGACGTAAGATTATGAAATGTAGATTATGAAATTAAAGTGTAACATTTATGTAAAGTATAACATTTATGTACATAAATCGAAAATAGTGCACTGAAGGATTTTATAAACTAATATAGATAAGAATAAGAATTGTCATATTTTAACGTAGGATTACGTTCCTCCATAACGGTCCTCCGGAAAGCAAAATTTTAGACGCTAAAACCATCCGTCGTCGCGAGTTATAATTTTGGTAGCGCATCAAACCCAGTCTGTATCGCTTGGGCAAGCAGTAAACAGTTAAACAGAAAAATACCAAAATGCGTCAAAGTTTCGACTGGCACGAACAAACAAACAAACAAATAAACAAACACACACACACGTATATATATATATATATATATATATATATATATATATATATATATATATATATATATATACATATATATATAAATAAGAATAAGATGAAAGATAAAACCAGTAATAGCTCTAAAGCTACATGAAGCCAGGAACATCCAACATGTAAAGATAAGTATGAATACGGTTTTTGACAGCATTTCTTCATCAGCGGTGTCAATACTGTCTAAAAACCAATGGATTGTTTCTGATGAGTATGATCTATTAAATAAACACACTCAGACACCGTACAATCCATTATTAACAGAAGAATTGAATAATAAATGAAATAAGTTTGTATAAAAGTACTTAACCAAAGAACACCAAGCCTGGCGCTAGTCAGAGTGGAAGTTAAGAACTTGTAACCGCAAGATGACTGACGTCATAACTTGCAACCATTGAGGTAGTGGATACTCAGTTACAGACTTACTTAGGTTACATATTTTAAGACTATTATTCCTTTATTTATTTAGTTTTATTATTGTTACTACTATTAGTTAATTATTTTTTATTATTCTTATGTTTTTATTTTTGTTTTTAGTAGTTATTATTTTTATTTTAACCTATTTATGTTTAACTTATTAATGCAACAGAAAAAACTATTCATTAAAACAAAAACAACCAATTATGTTTTTGGATAGACTAACTGGGTAATTATTACGAGTTAGCACAGCTTTCAAGTCTATAATATGCTTAATCCTATTGTCTTTAGAACATAGCCTATTTATACGAACTAACTGATTTACAATAATGTTATTAAAAACAGATTTATGTAAACAGGTTAGATAATTTTGAAATTTAAGAAATTTAAGGTTAGATAATTTTTTATATATATATATATATATATATATATATATATATATATATATATATATATATATATATATATATATATATATATATATATATATATACATATAAATAGATACATATATACATAACACATGCATACATATATACATACAAAAGAGGTAATCAACGATAAGTAATCCTACGTTAATAACCCGCAGTAGTTTCGTTAGAAGAGATTACCTGAAATTTTTTTGGACCAGAAAATGTATCGAACGATAAGACGCACTTCAAATTTATGGGAGGATTTATAGAAAAGAATATTTTTTGTTTTATTAGGTAAGGTATATAAAGATATATAAAGGTATATAAAGATAAGGTATATAAAGATATTTTCAATTTCTTACTTAATAAAGATGAAATATATAGATATAATTATTATTATTTACAAATGCTGGCGTTTGGCAACTAAGCCCTTCTAGCTTCCCAATATTTTTGAACAACAGAAATAAAACCGTAGAATGCAGTGCACGTGTCCAAATGTCCCCAGTTCATAGGTCGTCCGGAATTACATAAAATACAGATAGGAGAGTCACTAATTCCAGTCTTAAACAATTGAGCACTGATGCAGTCGTGTCCAGTCAGAAGACGAAAGATTGCAACAGCAGAAGCACGATGGAACACGGAACAGTGGAAGCCAGGCACTCCCAGACCTTATTTTTAGCATAGTTAGCTATCAGTAGCTTGAATCTTTTGAAAGTTTAATAATACGCTTTGCAGCGTAAAATGTCATGGAAGATCTCGTCCTTTGAATGATAGTAGTACATTTATTCGCCAAGAAGTCTGCCCCCTCATTTCCTTCCACCCCACAGTGAGAGGGAACCCACTGCAGGGATATAGATCCAGACAGGAAATTTAAAAGTGAGCGAAAGGTATAAATATACAGGGTGTCCCAAAACGACCGCATAAACTCTGCACAGCTAGATTCCACGTTGGGAGTACATAAAAACTGCCCAAAGACGCGTTCCTGTACGATCCATAGTTTACGAGAAAAATACGAAAAATAAAGTATGACGTCACTGCCGGTGCAAGAAAAAAACACTTTATTAGACATATCAACAACAATATTTGCATATCTTTCCAGACGATAATGTTTAAAACGTTCGCCGCGCATATCGCGTCATGCATACGCGCGCGCCATGGAATGACGTTAAGCCGCCGTTGAACTGGTATTTAAAAGGCTGCATCTTTCAGCTACCGGTAGTCTTCGTATGGTGGCCATGTACTCCGTTCGTGACTACTGCGACATGTACTTGATGTACGGCCGATGTAATGGAAATGCCTTACGAACTGCTAGGGAGTATGCCCGTCGATATCCGTCCCGCCGTCCTCCCGATGTCAACGTCATCCGTAGGCTGGACGACAGACTGCGAAATACGGGAAGCGTCTTGCCAACAGCCAATCTTCACGATACTGGAAGACCGCGGAGCGGCCTGACGGTAGCACAGGCGGATGCAATACTGCAGCGGGTAGAAGAGACGCCCGAGGTAAGCACATGCGCATTAGCCCGTGAGATGACTTCGAGTAAAAGTACTGTGCACAGGCTTTTACGGTCTGAGAGGCTACACCCATTTCGGTACACAACGTGCAAGGTCTGAAACCAGATGACTTTCAGAAACGCGTGGCCTTCTGTGAATGGCTGTTGCAGCAACAGAACACAGATAATGGTTTCATTGCACATATCCTGTGGACTGATGAATCATGTTTCACTCGTGATGGGGTATTCAACCATCACAACAGCCATATGTGGTCCCAGATCAATCCGCATTCAATCCGGCCGCAGAAACATCAGGAACGTTGGTCTCTTAACGTGTGGGCCGGCATACTCGGGGATCGCCTGCTTGGGCCATATCTGTTGCCTGAACGGCTCTCGGGACAGTCGTACTTGGTGTTTCTCAATGAGGTCTTAACCGAGTTCCTCGATGACATACCATTAGCGGCAATACAGGGACTTTGGTTCCAGCATGATGGGGCTCCGGCGCATTTCTGTGCTCCTGTACGTGGTTGGCTGGATATGGAATACCCCGGCCACTGGATCGGACGTGGGGGTCCGGTTCTATGGCCGCCACGTTCGCCAGATCTTACACCGTTGGATTTTTTCCTATGGGGCCATCGCAAGGAACTGGTGTATCGAGACGTAGTGACAACACAAATGGACTTAGTTGCTCGTCTGCATGCTGCTTGTACTTCGGTGGACCCCGCGATGCTGCAACGTGTGATGGCAGCCATTCCACGGCGTGCTCAAGCCTGCCTCGACATGCACGGCGGACACTTTGAACATCTGCTTTAAATTGTGCATGCTGTTGATATGTTCAATAAAGTGTTTTTTCTTGCACTGCCAGTGACGTCATACTTTGTTTTTCGTATTTTTCTCGTAAACTATGGATCGTACAGGAACGCTTCTTTGGGCAGTTTTTATGTACTCCCAACGAGAAATCTAGCTGTGCAGAGTTTATGCGGTCGTTTTGGGACACCCTGTATGTATAAAAATATAATAAATAACATATATAAAACATATATGTATAAAATATATATAATATATATTTAATAAAATATTCCTTTTATTTTAATGTTACCTTCGGACCATAAGACGCACCCCCAATTTAAGACGATTTTTCATGTAAAAATCGACATTCAAAAATCGATTTTTTATGTAAAAAATCATATCCGTCTTATGTTAAATAAATTATGTCCGTCTTATGGTCCGAAAAATACGGTTAGTAGTATCGTATTTTTTTTCATCTTTCACGTAGAAAATAATGTAGTAAAAGACTGCCCTATAGGAATAAGGCTTATAATAATTTCTATAACAGAGAAGGGAAGTGTTATTGATTCAGTAGCATTTAATTTCTTAAAATAATCGACAATGTAATTAATTTTTAACGTAGGCTTACGTTCCTCAATGAAGGTCCTCCGGAAAGAAAAAAATCAGAGTCCGTCGCGCGTTATAATTTTGGCAGCGCGCCAAACCCAGTAGCAGTAAACAGTTACACAGAAAAGTACCAAAATGCGTTTAAAAAAAAAGAGGTAAGCAACGATAAGTAATCCTACATTAATAAAAAAAGTTAACTCTCCTTTTGGAAGACATCTTTGGTTACACACGAGATTAAAGCATAAGCGTTTTTCTTTACGACATGTAAGCAGTATGTAAATGTATTCTCTAATGTTTATTGTTAAAAATTTAGCTTCTTTCCAAGTTTTCTTCAAACAAAATGACCTAAAATTACCTATTCTAGGAGATTGGATATCACTTGGATTGTTACTTAGAAATTGAAAAAGGAAGAACATTTCTTTGTCTTGTTATACAAGTATTAAAGATTTAATTTCTCCGAATATCATTATAAACATAATATAACTAAAGAGAGAGGAATTATGCAATAAACTAAAAATTATGCACTAAAATTTCCATTTTTAACGTAGGATTACGTTCCTCCATAACGGTCCTCGGCAAAGCAAAATTTCAGACGTTAAAACCGTCTTCGCGAGTTATAAATCAAGACTGGCAGAATATTTTTCTTCCTTCCTACTTAACCACAATCGATAAATGAGGTACAATTTTAAAGATTAAGATCTCCGCTTTGTGCAAATTGTTAATTTTATCGTAAAAAAATAATAAAAATATTTTCAGGTAGTCTCTTCTAACGAAACTACCGCGGTTTATTAACGTAGTATTACTTATCGTTGCTTATCTCTTTTGTATGTATATATGTATCTACAACATACAGATATGTATGTCAAAGTTTTGACGCATTTTGGTACTTTTCTGTTTACTGCGCTGACAAAATTTAGCTTCTTGGCACTCCGCTGCCAAAATTATAACTAATGAACGGATGGACGGACGGTTTTAACGTCAGAAATTTTCATTTCAGCAAGACCATTATGGAGGAACGTAATCCTTCGTTAAAAAAGAGGAAAGCAACGATAAGTAATCCTACATTAACAACCGGCGGTAGTTTCGTTAGAGGAGACTACCTGAAATTTTTTTAATAACCTGAAAATTTTTTAGCCGCTGCGCGACCAGCATGGTCGCTTTTAGTTTTATATTTTCTTTTGCAAAACAACTCAACTGTAAGGAATGTTACCATTAACTGTCATCATAAATATACGTTGTTAAGGGGTATTCTCTAAAATGCTGATTATAAAACATCGTGATTAAAAAAATATGAATTTCTATTACGTAAGACTGAGAAACCCAACACCAATGATTTTATTGATTACACCACTATCTGTATGTACTATTTTTCAAAATTAAGATATCTACACTTTATCATTACATCTAATAAGAAATTGCTGGGGAAAAAATTTTTCACTTAAAAAATAGAGTAAAAATTCAGCAAGTACTAAAATATAGCGGGGATTACATCACTCTTTGTTTGTACTATTGTTCACAATTCAGATATCTACACTTAGGCCGTCTGCACACGGAGCAACTCAAAAGAAGCTGATAACTGATTCCAGTCACAAACCAGTCCGTGATGAGTCCGACGAGTTTGTAACCAGTTGCGCCGTGTGCGTGGCTCCATTCAATTACATTGGTTACGACTCATCACAGACTGGTTTGTGACTGGAGTCAGTTATCAGTTTCTTTTGAGTTGCTCCGTGTGCAGACGGCCTTAATCATATCAAATAATAAATTGTTGGGAATATTTCTTCATTTATAAGATGGAGTAAAAATTCAGCAAATGCTGAAAAAAGTGTAGAAAATTAACTATTACTGGCTATCGGTTGCTATGCCGGCGACGGTTAAGCCTAATGTCCAGATCATTTATGCTCTCTCTTTCACGCCTATCTCTTAATGAATTATTTATTCTTCACTTTCTTTGAGACTGTTCCCAATTTTCTCTTGATCGTACAGCTTGCTTTCGAGAATTCCTGATTTCAGTGCGTAAATCCATGTTAACACGCGGTTGCAAATTGCGGACGGCCGCTAATGTTTATGCATCTGGTAGTTGCCGAGGTACCACTGTAAGCAGACATGCTCCGATGACTCTCTCTTTTTTTTTTACTCATTAACTTATCAAATGAGCTCAGTTCAAATCCTGACGATCTAAATTAAATACTTTCGTATCTAGATTGGATATGGACGCGTTAAAACCGTTGACCGGATATTCCTGTCATGAGTCAATGGTTGGGGAAAGGTGCGAGCCCTCCAGATGTCTGTCCTCGGGATGCTCGATCGAAATTGAGGAGGTACCAAGGGAGCAAGGTTGACTCATCTGTATGGGGCTCCCAGATAAAAAGTAGTCAACAATTTCCGTGATCTGCGCGAATCTCTCATGGCAAGTGCATCCGCATTATAAAATAAAATAAAAAAAAAGACTTATGAAATGTACGTAACGGCCCATCAGTATGTACAATGGTCATACACCACTGTAGCGACACGTAAAACCTCTTGAGACAACCCCTAGCAACAGAGAAATTCAAGAAAACATCTGTTGGGAGTAAAAAACGATCAGTGCGTCTAATTTTAACATTCTTGGTCTGGGGCATTAAGCTCACGTGTCTCATCTTTCCCGAAAGGCTTGGGAAAATCTGAGTATTAAAAATTGTCGGCCACCTTGGATGTCACTAAATCTGTTGCTTATTCAAAGATTTTGACGTTATAAAAAAGCGATAAGTTTCCACTTATCGACCCATTGGACGGATCTAAGACAGCCTGTCATCGTTGAGCAAATCCCCCGCTCCCCTCTCGGAAACAAGCGTTTGTTAAAATCGCTGTTAAAATCTTTCGTACCAGACGTCTCGACCCACTGTAAACGATTTAATTCAACATATAACCTGTTAAGTTTTGTTCATAATAAATTTGTGAAGTTTCAGTAAAATTCTGGTCTGCTATTTTCAAGTAAAAAAAAAAAACCAATCGCACATTGTTGACTATTTGCCACGAAATCAATCAAACGCCTCAGTTACCCACCAGAAGACGTTACACCACTCTCAGGTTTTTCCGAGCACCAGGAGTCAAACCCAAAACTTTTCCTTGGGATGGACGCTATTCCTGATCAGCGACTTTGGAATTGGGAGAAAATCTCCTTTGTGTACTCTTTCATCGCATGTATTTACTGTTTGTATTATTAGAATTTACAAGTTTTTTATTGACACTGTATATATTATAAATATATACAGTGCTCGATTTCTAGAAATACATGTGCCGGAACTGTAACCTTCCGGGGTGTGTGTGTGTGTGGGGGGATTCCAAATTATATATATATATATATATATATATATATATATATATATATATATATATATATATATATATACATACATACATATATTCACATATATTTTCTAGTTAATACGAGTTTAACGGATACAACTATCTGTCATACACTTTGCATTATAGCTGTGGTTCCCATTCATAGTGATTAATCAACATAAATAAGAAAATGAGGGTTCAGTGGCCCAGTTGGAAAAGGCAGCGAGCCAGTGATCTGAACGTCACTGGTTCGATGCTCGTCGCTGACAAATCCATCGCCGTGTACACTAAAGGCTGATGGGGCACGAAAAACCTGTCGTGGCTGCAATGTCCTCGATGTTCTCAAATTTACCTCTGTGGGTGCGGGGTCAAGTGTACCGGTCTCGTCACTTGACTCGGTTGGAAATTACGGGACCGGTTCGGAGCCAAGTCGGACTCCAATCCTTGTGGGGCTGATTAAAAAAACGGAGCCGCCCCCCCCCCTTCTGCCCAATAGCCTACATATATACAGGACTTATCTGATGTTGCTAAGTCAAGTGGTCAAGTGGGATAAGCAACCGTCGATCAAGTGACGGTTAAGCAACGATAAGCAAGTGACGATAAGGAACAACATTAAAAAAATCAGATAACAAAAACCAAGTAAAGTTTTTACAGTCCCCAAGTTTTTCTTTGAAGAGCATGCATCCTAAAGGGAGATGGCGAGTTAACCGCTCGTGATGCAAAATATAACCGTAGCGTTCCGAATTACGCCCCACTAAACGGAAGAGATAAACAACCAAACAGGTTTAACAGCAGATTATAGTCAAATCAATGAATTTAATTCAAATTTTGAGGTTTAAATAAAGGGATTTTTATCATAAACGAAATGTAAGCCATTAATTATCCAAATTCATTACAACTAATATCAAATTAAAGGTCATGTGTCACTGGATCCAAATTTACTAAACAGGTCAGAAATATTTTGCGTTTATCAAAGAACATTAAAAATATAACTTATTTCTTTAGCACTAGCGAAGGTTTCTATAATTTTTTTCCCACTTTCAAATCAAGGATATCGAAAGGAACAATCAGGGGTGTATTTTGGCAGAGGACGTGATTCCTTTTATTGATAAATACCTGGTTTTAGTGGGGTTAGATGAGAAATTTTCCTGAGGTTTTTTCATTTTTTTATTGTTTCTCTGGACACAATTTTCTTCAACTCAATGCATGTTTCCAGAGCATAAGCACCGATGTCACGGTGTCTTCTATATACATAAAAAGCAATATACATAAAAAGAGAATCACAAAAAATAGGAACTATGGATTGTGAGTCACATAGTCTAGTCAAAATACCTCTAAAACGGTTCGTTCTCTCTATTACAAAAGCAAGATGTGCTCCAACGTCTTTCTCTCCTTCAAGCACACAAGACCTTTACCAGAATTGGCCTGGTGGAATCTTTTGAAATTGATCTTGGTGACAATATGGTTTATTACTTACACACACACGTGTGTGTGTGTGTGTGTGTGTAAGTAAGTGTAAGTAAGTAAGTAAGTAATGATAATTTACACTGTGATCTAATACATCTGATTTTCTGTTCTGGTTTTGGAAACAGAACGCAAGACGCAACTCAGGAATTAACACGTGTGTGCGATGAGTGTGCACTTTTCAGTGTGTCCTTCATTACTGTAATCTGACTGAATGTTGCCATGGAATGAGTTAGTTACGATGTGAAAAACTCTCTGATGTAGGACGACCAGGACCTGTTTTTCCCTGCTAAGGGACTGTATATATTGTACATATCTTCATGTCAGTTTAATCATTTTAAATGCTTTAATAAATAGTCAATCAAGTACAATATTCTCCTCATTAGGTGAAGTGTCTGGCTTTTTATGCCTTTGTATCAGTGTTGCCAACTTGGGGGGTTTTCCCCCTAAATTTGGGGGTAAGTTAGACAAAAAGGGGTGTTTTTAGGGGCCCCATTTTTTTAGGGGCATTTTGTGAGGGGAACATTTTTTAATATTTTGTACAATCGAGACGCGTTTTTTTTTTTAATTAGATTATAAGTTCCATACATATGTCAAATGTAAATAAATCTCCATTTCATTATGTAAGTGTGTATTTTCTATTTACTTCAATTTATCTCTCGAACAGGATGCCTATTTGGAACCAGAATTTCTTTTAGGAAGGTCTAGGGTGATCTCAAGTTGGTATTAGGGGGAAGCAGGGGGATTTCGAGGTGGCACTAGGGGGAGGCGTTTCATAGAGGTTGGCAACACTGCTTTGTATATATATATATATATATATATATATATATATATATATATATATATATATATATATATATATATATATATATATATATATATATATATATATATATATATATATATATATATATATATATATAATCTGCGACTAATTATCGGGATCATCGCTAAAGATCTGCAAACCAGCCGAGCTATCTGAAAGGAAAAATTAAGATTTTTGTCATTCTATTTTACTTTATACGTTAAACAAAGAGATATATTCATATAACACACGTACATACAGAAAATCATAATGAGAAATGTCTGTTTCACAAGCAATCCCTCTCCAGAGCGTTTGCATATTACCAATATACATATCACAGTAGCAGTAATTCAGATACAAATACAAATGGAACAATTAGCGCATACGATTCGAGACTGACGTAAAAGTTGCCGGGGAGAAGGATGTAACGTTACAATTGCAGTTTATGTGTCAATAAATGACGTTTTATTGGCATCTGTAACATCTGTAATAACCAGCTAAGAAATTCGACGAGCATAGACAATGAATCATTAAGTTCCTCTCCTTTCCTTTCTGCTTAAACGCAATCGGCAGCACAAAAGGGATGTATAATTGCAGCATCGGGAGATAGCTCGAAACAAAAGATTTTTTCCCTCTCTTGATTGGGCTGTATTAGAAAATATTTTGGCGCACCTGTGGTCTTCAATCTTGCCTTTGTTCTTAACCTCTATTAGGGAAAGAAATCAGAACAATGAAAGTTATGTTACATACTATAGCTCAATTAACTCTCAGATAATGACAAGTATTATGACTAACACGTATGATATTAGAACATATTTTCAGTATTAAAAGAGCTGTAAAATTTTCCAAGTAATTTAAAATTAAAATGCAGTTATATACTCATTAATTCTCTGGTTTTTTTCCACTTTGAAAATTTTAATACAGCCTTTGGCAGCAGAATTCAAAATTTTGCTGTTCAATTATTGATAGAAAATCTGCGAGTATATCAAGCGTTGGCTGTATTTTATGTGGTACCACCCGATGCAACAATCGCCCAGCTTCTGTATCTCACTAGTTCACTTTGAGAGAGTAGCTGGTAATAAAAGCGAAAGTGAGTAAAGCGGGGCAAAAAGGTCAAAAATCAAAGAATAAGATTTAATTTTTCAGTTCAGCCTTTCTTCTCCTCTTCCATCAGCATCTTCAAGTCTGATCTCCAAGGTAAATGTTGTACATTACACTTAATAAAACAAATTTATTGCAGTACATTCTATTGTATTGCGTTTTTATATAATGTTCGTCGTTTATAAGCACATTTTTCTTATTTAAAAACATGTAACAAAAAATTGCGGTGTTTTGGGGGAGCCCGGAACGAATTAATGCCATACTCATTCATTTCAATGGGGAAAATTGATTCGAAATACAAGTATTTCGAGTTACGAGCTCCGTCATGGAACGAATTAAACTCGTAAGTCGAGGTACCACTGTATATATATATATATTGTTTGAAACTGAGATTTAAAAATGCAACAATAAGTTATACTACTTAAAAGGATATTGAATAGTTCTCGTGATTACTTGAAGAGAGATCGAGGGCAGACAGAAAGACGGCATAGGGAATATCTCTTTTGGTCGTATTGATATATCAGACAATGAACAGATCATAGATCCCGCAGTTTTTCTAATCAGTGATGTCACGTCAATGAATCGCGTGATGATTCACATGGTCCCGGAATACGAGGTGACAAAATGCTGCGTGCGTGACCCCAAGTCACTGCTGCTCACGAATATCCGGAGTATGGGGGAAAAAGATGGAATAAGAAAAAGCAACGCGTCACCTTTGCGGAATTTCCGCCGTGATGATTCTAAACCTCGCTTGAAAGATAGGTGAGATTAAAAAAAAAAATAACTGATTTCAGCCTCCAAAAGACTACTTTTGAGAGTCACTGGTGGGTGAGGTTAAGGTTAAGAGGCAATCTACGGGTGAAGACTCGTAGTAAGAATACAACCATCCGATTTCCCACAGAAAAAAAAAAATTACAACTCAGCACATTTCGGAAGCGAATTGTTTCCTTGCTCTTTTAAAAGGAGACTCGTGGTTGCGGCTGTGAAATACTTTTCGATTAGGTCCTATGAAGATGGAAAAAATCCTAGTTCCCGAAATCAATCAAGTTAGGAGGGATATTTGCTATACATTAAAACCTTATGCTAAGCTAGATTCTCTTTGTGGGAGTGGTGATAATAAACAAATACATATACAGTGAAACTTCTATAATACAGCCAGTAGTTCCGAAAAAAGTGACTGTTTTGAGGGGTGGCCGTCTAAAAGAGGTTTCTTCCATAAAATTGGCTCTATGAAGTCTTTAACGATTCTGAACAAAATATGGCCAAAATATTCAGAAGGGTGGCTGGCTAGAGAGGTTTCAATGTAAATAATTATATATATATATATATATATATATATTTATTTATTTATTTATATATATATATATATATATATATATATATTTATATATATTTATATATATATATATATATATATATATATATATATATATATATATATATATATATATATATATATATATATATATATATATATATATATATATATACACTGCTGGCCACCCAAATTGCAACACCAAGAAAGACAAGAGATATCACAACAAAATTTATTTTGTAGATAACATGTTGACCAAGTATCAAATGATTAAATTTATAGACTTCTGTGAAGTGTGGTTCCTGCCAAAATCAGTAGCCAGAGTAGTCGCCATTGTTGGAGATCACCGCTGCCACACGCCTCGGCATTGATTCAAAGAGACTTTGGATGAGTTCTTGGGATACAGCAGACCAAGCAGCTTCCACACGTTGCCAAAGTTGATCTGCTGTGGCAGCTGGGGATGGAATCTGGGTCAAACGTAGAGCAACCATGGACCACATGTTTTCTATCGGCGAAAGATCCGGAGAGCGAGGCGGCCAGGGAAGCAATTCAATCTGGCGATTGACAAAGAACCGTTGGACAATGCGTGCCACGTGTGGTCGCGCATTATCCTGTTGAAATATGGCTGTGGGCAAGCCCTGAAGGTAAGGAAGGACAACTGGCTCCAACACCTCGGAGATGTAGCGCTGGCTGTTTAAAGTACCGGCAATGCGTACTAGAGGTGTGCGAGAGTGATATCCAATACCGCCCCATACCATAAAACCCGGTGCAGGACCAGTGTGGCGGTGCATAACGCAGCTGTTCAGCATCCTCTCTTCACGGTGTCTCCAGACTCGAAAGCGACCATCGTGGTGTTGCAGACAGAAGCGTGACTCGTCAGTAAAGACAATTTCATTCCATTTTGCCGTCCACATCCTTCTGTCATCGCACCATTGGCGGCGGAGATGTCTGTGTTTCTGCGTCAAGGGTAGACAAAGCAATGGACGTCTTGCGGACAGACCACTCTGCTGTAAACGGCGTCGAATGGTACGCACAGACACTGGATGATGCGTTACAGACTGCATGTGCTGTGCTATGGTTCGATATGTCACTGAGCGATCCGTCACTGCCATGCGCACAATTTGCCTGTCATCACGTGAAGTGGTGCACTGAGGTGGATGCGATCGAACACGCCAGTCCGTCGTACCCTCCTGCATCCAACGATCACATATCCGCATTACAGTTGTTTGGTTTCGTCCAACACGACTACCGATTTCCCTGAAAGATAATCCACAATCTCGGTAGGCCACTATCCTTCCTCTGTCGAACTCGATACTTGATCAAAAGATGATCGCTGTTTTCGACGAGGCATAATTGATCGTTTTTAGAGAAAACCACAAGAAAAACACAATTGCCGAACTTGAAATCGTCGAAATCTCCAAGCCTTAAATAGCGCTTTGAAGTGGCGTCACAGGCGCGCGTGATGTGCGTCTGCGCTGAAATTCTAATCATTTGCATATCTCACCTCCGCTAATGCATGCTGTAAATTTCATGTTATTTGCATGTTTCCTTCAGGGTGTTGCATTTACAGTGGCCAGCAGTGTATATATATATGGGATACTTGATGTATCGTTTTCCCTCATTTATCATTCAGTTCAGTCGGTCTCTTGGAAAACGATAGATCGAGATTCCACTGTATATATAAATAAATAAATAAATAAATAAATAAATATATATATATATATATGTATATATATATATATATATATATATATATATATATATATATGTATATATATATATATATATATATATATATATATATATATATATATATATATATATATATATTTATAATAGTTCCATTAAATGCGAAAATTTTTTTACTTAGGACACTTATTCATTACTATCCTTTAAATATTTGCTTATCTTGGACGTTAGGTCTTCAAAGACAATCACAATATTGCCTATACTGTGATTCCACCTTATACTGTAATTCCACAGGTGTAAATTTCAAGATATCTTTTTATATTTCACACAAGTGTTATATAAAATATATTTTTATTAATTTATAGGAGGATAGCTAATATCTACAAGTCCTGTCTTCGTGATATAACTTAATTCAGAAAAAAAAATTTGGGGCAAGACCATTTGATATAGTCATTCACTCTCAGTCAATATTTAATAAAGGCGAACGAAACGTCAACTGTATCCGTGAATAATGTTGCCACCCTTGTCTAAAATACATGTGGCCGCTTTCGGTAAACGAAATTTCATTAAAAAAACACACATAACCACATTTCTCCCTCCCCCCTCTGCTTTTCGTTCGTTGAACCTGCTGCCCATAAACGCCCACATGTCTTCTGTTACTTTTTTGGAGTTTCACAGGTGTGGCAGGCTGGGGCGACCCACGCATATTTGCATAAGAATGTCCGCACTCGCCTTCTCTGTTTAACTCATAACCGGGGAGCAGAGAGACCTGGGATCTGACTTGCTTTCTTCTTGTTTTTGTGCAGTTTTCACTTCGCAGAACAACACAGAGCTCGAAACTAGCTGTGCGTAAGAGGGGTGGCGGACAGGTAGACTCTATGTTGACCTCTTTCTTCTCCCAGGTCCGAACGGACGCGGGCAGGACGAGAATTAAGTTTTTCCTTTCTTTGGTTTGCATCAGTGGTGTGGGCGATTAGACCTAATCCAACTTGTTTACGTCAGTTTCAAACCATTCTATTTTTATACAGGATGTACATTTGCTTGAAAATTTATGGGCTTCAAATTTAAATCACCAGTCTCAAACTAACTTTTAGGGTTCCAAGTCACTTTAATTTACTTACAGGTTTAAGAGATTTGAGGAATTCTAAATATTTATTTGAAGACAAATTTTTATTATGTATTATTTTGCGTGTGAAGGAAATTTTACATCTTTTGAAGCTCGTAATCAGTACCATAATCAAGATTCGACTCTTGAGGAAGATGAAGGAATGCTAAAAACAACAAAACGTAGTAAATGGTGTATTACATTGCAGATGTGTGATTACCGGGGCTTTTAAACTATTTAAATATTGTCTCTAAATCCGGCATAGGCTGTCGGAGCCCTGGACGTAACTTTACAATCGCTGTCATGCTTACGCTAGTGCTCTTAATTTTAATTATTTATGTCACTTTTTATGGAAAGAAAGTGCTTTTGTAGACGAGATAATGGAAACAATTAGCAGTAGAGGAAAATCCTTAACTATTGGGGAATGGGATCTCGTCTAGCACATATTAAAACGTGCATTCTCCTGAGAGAAAGGAGTTATCCAACTTCCCAACAAAGGTAAAAATGCCCCCATTATTCATGCAAAAAACCCTAAAATTTACTAGATGATATGAACGAGGATATCTGTTCCAATCTCTACAACTGACCAGAGAGGCCTGACAGCCGAATTTGTGTCTAGTGTCTCTACGGGACGCGAAAGCCGTTTACCATCTTTCTGTGCCTCAAATCACGCGAAAATAGACCTGGGTGCACGGATATGGGCCGTTATCATCCTAGAATAAGACTTTTTTGGATCTTATTGTACGAAATATCCTCATAATTGCCTTGCTGCACCGTTTAACATCCAAGGCGATGACAGGGCCTGCAGAAGACCACAATATAGTTGCCCCAAGCATGAAGAATCCTCCTTCCATCAGTTTCTTCCGTAAGATTTAAACAGTTCAGATCATAAACAGTATGTATTCGTACCACACATAGACTTGTGGATATGAAGGATTTGTTGGACCAAATAGCACCTTTTCCTGTCCTCAGCAATCAAAATATTTTAGCCATTAATGATTCCCATTTGTTCTTTCAGTTGTGTTACTGACGGCTGAAGATTAAAACTCTGTTGAAAATTATTTTGTTTAAAGCTTTCTGCTCGCTGTTTTAGTTGATATAGGAGTCTTTAGAGGCAGATTCAGATTTGAAGATCCTGTTTCTGTTTTTCGCATGAAGTGCCACAATCCTCTTTGTTGCATCACTGTCCTTGGAGGCAACTAGCTTTAGACACCTTAATAAAAGAAGACTCTTTTCTACTTACTTTATGGTTAAAAGTTTCGTTTGGTAGATATTATTCTACCTATAACTGTGCATGTTGTCATAATTTTAAGTACCTCTTGATATGCTGAATAAACTGGCTACTAGAGGGATGTTGTTCTAACTAGAACAGAACTAACAATACTCCTTTCAAAATCAGCAAGGTTTGGCAGAATGCGACTTGATAAAGAACGTAACGAAATAACAATCGAAGGGTATGCGCCAAGCCTGGGAAAGTCAAAATAAGGTCGCAGTAAAGAGCAGTTTTAATGTAACTAATAGTATTAAACAAACAATCCTCATATATCTAGTTTCTCCTTTGTTTTGTGAGCCACCCCTAGATAAAATGATTTTATTAATTCGTGTGTGATCAGTTTAAGTGTAACGAGTGCATGACATTTGTTACTATCAATCACTGCGTCTCTATAAACATACACAAGCCCTAAAATGGTTCGTTTTGTAACTTCGAACCGGTAACCATCTCAAAAGGACTAACTTTGCAGAGAGATGCAATGAAGCATTTTTACCATTTAAAAGGAAAATTTGAGGGTTTAGGATCTATAACAATGGAGATAAACAGAATGGAGGCAATCAATCAAATATAGGGGAACATCGAAGTCATTATAAATGACGAGAAAGAGGGCTTTAAGAGCTGTAATCGTATTAGCGATCAAAACGTGACATTTATACTAGCCAGTAATGTTGAGTAAAAACCAATATTACGATGTAGAAATGAAGCATTGGATGGTTGACAAACTGAGTTTGTAAATAAATGACTTCAATGCAAAAAATTCTCTACATCAAATAAAGAGCTGCTGGGATTAAACATCGAACATTGGAAAATACAATCCTACAATGAATCAGGGTTTTTGGCAATGTAGCACTAAATTAAATGGCTTTAAAAACTCTTCTAATACCCAATCATAAAGCAGAACACTTGAAATCAACTCTCTAGAGTGTGTTCTGGAGATATAGAAAAGTTTTATACTCACTGACGAGAAAAATTTGATTTGAAAGCATTTTTAATTTAGGAGCATTTGGTTTCATTGTTAGACCTCCTTTCCAACTGTTTAGGGCAAGCAAAAATCAGGAAATCTGGAAAATTTTCAGTCTGTGTGTGTTTTAATGATACGTTGTTCGTACAACTGTCATGAAACTTCTACTCTAATATGTAAAAATAATGCCTCCCGGGCAAAAATTATTTATCTAGCTGTACAAACCATGTTAATTAAGACAAAATAATATTTCAAGTTTTTAAACTAATTAGAATTGTGTAGAATCACTTTCATGGGGGCACCCAAATCAGATTAATTTTATTTTTTTATTTTTTTATTTCCAATGCGAAGGGGAACACGATTCTTTCGCAAAGATGTTACATAAGACAAGCAAGAACTCAAACAAGTACTAAAAACAGAACTATATAAGAAAAGGAAGAATTAAGTGTTAAAGAAAATAAGATTTCCCTTGCCTCCCAGTAACGGAAGTAAATAGAACTCTCTTTCAAGGCTGGGCGAAAAGGGAGGTGGTCCGCAGTCATCACAGCGTAGCCGCAGCAGAGGGGGCAAGTAGGCTTGTCGACGATCCCAAGTCGATGCAGGTGGGCATAAAGGCAGTCATGCCTGGTCGTTATTCGGAAAGCAGCAACCGCACGATACCTGGGGTAATCCGGGAGCCTGAGGATGGTTTCACACCAGGGATTCTCGCTTGTTCTTTCCTTTAGTTCGGATATATAAAAGTCACTTATGGCCAGATTGATCTTTGAAGCAGCAGAACCATAACAGACCTCCTCAAAAGGAGACTGATAGATGGCGCACCCTTTCTTTGCCAATTCATCTGCAGACTCATTTCTGGGGATCCCGCAGTGGGACGGGATCCATTGCATGACAACTGTTTTGTGCCGATCGTGGAGGTTCCAAAGAAGGGACCTGCGTCGTTTCACAGACGCTGGAACAGGAGCTTGGCAGCAGTTAGCAATAGCCAAGACCGCAGTCTGGGAGTCAGAGAAAACTTCAGCCCGTTCAAAGAGAAGCGGCCGAGCACTTAAATGTTGCAAAGTGACTCCCACTGCTGCAACTTCTCCGTCAAATGCAGTTTTCCCAGATCCCAGGGAAATGTAGTGGGGAAAATGTTCCGAGTAAATACGGGCTCCGGTATTACCATTGGTATCTAGTTTTGAGCCGTCAGTATAAACATGCATCCAATTCTCAGGGGGGAAACGAGTGTAGATTGTCTCCATTACTGTGCTGCACAAAACCTCTGTGCACTCCTGTGTCTTGGACACAGGTTTTACAGGGTCAAGATGAAACAGAATTTTCCTGACTTGCAGTGGATTAGTAGGGAGCATTAGGGGCTCAACACGAGTAATAAGGTCAAGCCCAGGCATCTCTCTCGAGACGGCCTGCAGGAAACCCTCTTGTGTTTTTAGCCTGCGGGGGTAGTGGTTGGAGCCGGCCCACTGAGCATCATGTGGCAGCCGTATAAGTTTATGGTACAGTTTTAATTCAGATTTCTTAATGCCATACTCAATGGTCATTCTCTCTATTCTACTTGACTTTGAGAGGCCGATACAAATTGTGCATTGCAGTAGGTCAAAATAAGTTTAATAAAGGTTTTGAAGGTGGTGTGAAGGGTAGAGGTTGCACAGCCCCACTTAACTCCCGCTAGGCACCTAAGCACAAATATTCGTTTTCCGATTTTTTTTAAAAATGTCATCTACATGAGATTTCCAAGTAAGTTTACGATCAAAAGTCACACCTAGATATTTGGCATTCTCACTACATGTCAAAGCAATGTTGCTGTAGAAGATTTGTAGTGGTAATGGTTTGTGATATAATGAGAAAGTCTGGTATACTGTTTTTTCGGTATTGACAAACATGTTATTATTATCGGCACACCAGGAATAAAGTTTAGTCAGAGTGTTGTTCAGGTTATTTTCTATAGTTTCTGCTGCATTCTGATGAAAATCATTTAATTTCAAGAATTATTGAATTGAAGCTTACAACTATGCATATTTGATTTCAAGACAGTTAGCCTCACAAATCCCAGTTTCAAATCAAATCTATTTAAGACACTATGGACCACACTTTAATAATAGAATATTTATTTTATATTCGATCTAGTTTCAATCTTACAGGATATTTGCATTAGATCTAAATAACGTGATGGGAATGAGAAAAGAGTGAAAAAAAGAAAATAAATAAAAATCAGACACACTTGAAATCTTGGAAAAAAAAAGCAATTTTTATTTTTCGCAATATCTGTACATGGAAAAGAATTAGCATTTTATCACAGTGTGGCGCGAACCAATTTTAGGAGCACCCTACAATAATAATATGAAAGACCTATATACAAGACACAATGAAGGACTTCACAAGCAAAAGCCGTCACATTGCTGAACTGGATTGGTTTCTATTAAATTTGCACGAAGTTGGCCACAAAAAAAAAAAGAGTAGAAAAAAAATCACTTAAATAGCTCACACTTTTCTATGACTAACACAGATACATGTATCACATTTCTGAAAAAAAATAGCAATGCACAAAATAATTCCTCTGTTTTTAGGAATGCAAGCAAAAATATATAAAATAAACTACTTAATAAATATATACACATATAAAAATCATGTAAAGCACCATCGAACAAAAACAGATCACAATACGAAAAGTGAAAGATTAAGACTATTTCTAAAAAAAAAAAACTATCTAAAAGTTTTTGAGGGACATTGAAACGAAAGAATATGGAGTTGAAATATATCTAATTTCTGTGACATACAAATAAAAATACTGTCTCTTAAAGGGCTAAGATATAAAAAGCAATGCAGTGAGGCTAGGGAATGAATTGATTAATCCTTATGACTAAATTTTAATAGTAACGTGAAATAAAGCTGCTGTGTACTAACCCTATTGGATTCGCTCACCTCAATGTAAACCTATGCAGAAAATATATCCACGAATTGCCGACTTGGATTGAAAGATTTTTACGAAAAAAATTGTACTCCATAATACAGAAAGAAATTTTACAACTTGGCGCATTTCTCGCTTTAAAAAAAATGCAAATAGCATTTTGAAATTTAAATTATTCGGGGAAACCAATCTGGTCTAGTGTGCTTTAAACGCTCCTAAATTCCTATGGCGGACGAAATTTACAATACGAATCCTATGCAAGGTGCAGAAAAGTTCAGGCTATCTGAAAATACCATTTTTGTTGGGTAAGCATTTTTGTTGGTATCAGCATTTATGTAGCTGTAAATAGCAGACACATTTTCTCCATAGGTTAACATCGAGGTGAGCGAATATAGTAGGGATAGTACACAACAGCCTTAAGAGTCAAATGAGGATTTCTAACAGTGGTTTTCAACCGGGGTGCATCATCGACACTTTAGTTGTGCTGCGAAATGTAGAAATGAGGGAGAATTTCGTAATAGAATAGAAGAAATTAATTAACGCAAATAAAAATTAAAATTAAAATATTGAAACAAAATAGAAATTGATAAATTTTGACGAATATCCTCACATATCTCAAAGAAAGCTTTAGACATATTTCAATTTTCATATGCTTATTTTAATGAATAATGCTGTTCTGTGTTAACAAGTATTAAAAATAACAACAGAGAGAGGCTAAAATCAGTTGGGGTGGTGGGGAAATAACGGCATATATTTATAGCATTTTATATTAACTTTTGGCAGGAAAAAGGCAAATTTATGTGTCACATCATGCTCAAATGTCGAATTATATTATTTTTATAATACAGTTGCCCATTGAATTAATTTTTATTTGTCAAGATAGCTGTCGGAACTAGATGAGCAATTAAAATTGAAAATTAATGCACACCTTCGTAACTTTTACTGAATATAGTATACGATTTAAACTATTAATTGTATACTATTTAATTATATAATATTTATAATTTCATAAAACAAAGAATTATACATGCACGATTATAAAAAGAAAAAACAGAGATGCCGCAAGATAAACAAAGCTGGAGAATGCCACTTTCAGAAAATGGTTGAAAAACTCTGATTTATAGTAAAGGCACTTTTCTCAGATATTAACAATTTTATGTTTTGTGTCGATAAACAATTGAATTTGGAATTAATAATTGTGTATTTTGTGTAGATGTACAGTTGAATTTGGAATTAATAATTTTATGCTTTATGTAGATATACAATTGAATTTGGAATTAATAATTGCCACACTAGTTACTTTACAATGATCGAGTCCAGATTTCTTTTTTTCTTTCATGAAATTTTTCTTTCAGTATAGTTTAAAGTGATTAATTACAAGAGTGCTTTGTCACAGAAAACTGATTCGGAGAAGGACCAGTTGTTTTTTTACTGAAATTATACGGAATAAAGTTTGGTTTGGTTTGGTTTGGTTTGCTAAGGTCAACTTTTTGTTACACGAGGGGTTAATTAGACCGGGACCTACAGTTTAAAGCCGATTCTGAACGGCTACAAACATCCATGCCAACAGTGGGACTCGAACCCACAGGATCTGAACCGAATGCCAGGAATAAGGTATTCCAGATATTTTAACATATATCCGTAGTATTATGTTATGAAACTTTAATCAGAGACTCTCGTCATGTGAAATTATTTTGGAAATACATCACTTAGTAATTAACATGAAAATAAGCATTTCGCCATTTAGAAACTACAAAATCTTGTTGTAAACGCAGTGTTTTTTTTTATATAAGTAAACAAATTAAGTAATTTTATTAAAGAGCTAGGCATATAAATGTAAGTATACATATAATGGCATATAAATGTTGGGCATAAAATGTATGGCATAAAAATGTCATAAACATTCTTGTTGTAAAAAGGCACGAATTCTAGGTCAAAGCTTAAAATGCAGAAAATCGTGCGTAATACATTACCAAAATGAAATGACCAGATAGGGCATTGAGGTTCAAAGCGAGAACTTGCTGTTAATTATAACTTCATTAACATTGAAATATGTGTCATTAAAATTCGTAATATCATCAATGACATCATGATTTTGGGGAAGTGTAATATCAAGAAATATGATATATATTTTTAAGATTTAAACAATAGCATTTGCAAGTAATAATCTTTTAAAAATCGAATATAAAATATCAGTCCTACATATTTTTTTTCTGTCAGTATTTAACTATTAATCTAAACTTTGTACAGTTTCTAATGCTCACTTCGGAAATTTTTATTACTCAATTAATTTTTATGAACTGCAATAAGACGTTCCGGTAAGAAGAACATTTTCTTTTGCATACGTTTATTAAAATGAGAATTTTGGTTAAATTCATTAATACATGATGTTCATTATACATTTATTAGAGTTAGAATTTTGGTTAAATGTATTACTACATGATGTACATTATACATTAACTAAAATGAGAATTTTGGTTAAATGTACTACATGATGTTCATTATACATTTACTAAAACGAGAATTTTGGTTAAATGTATTGCTACATGAGGTTCGTTATACATTTACTAAAATGAGAATTTTGGTTAAATGTATTACTACATGATGTTCATTATGCATTTATTAAAATGAGAATTTTCGTTAAATGTATTACTACATGATGTTCATTATACATTTATTAAAGTGAGAATTTTGGTTAAATGTATTACTACATGATGCCTCTTCCATACGTCATAAAATCATGTACATTTATTTGGTATATGCATATGATGACATTCTAGGATATAAATTTTGAGTACGTTTACCTCTCGGGTGCGAGATACTCTAAGACAATTTGAGAATTTATGTCAATCTTTAACTTGTATAGTAGGCTGTTCAAGGGAACTTTAAACAGAGAAAAAATACATAATGACATTTTTTTTTTCATTATGTAATTTTCTCTGAAAAAAACGACACATTTGCAAATTATTCTGAGGAATTTAATATCAATACATCAATTACACTCATTAAATATTTTAAATGTGTCGAAAGACCGCAAAGACAAAACTCAAGATTGAGAAAGTTTAATAGCAATTTTAAGTACAGCGTAAAGAACAATCAAAAAGGACAGAAATAGTGAATGGGGGCCATTTTGGAATTCAAAAAACCTTTATACGCATTCAAAAGCAGTGTAAATTCATATAAATAATCTCAATTACCTCTTTAACTATTTTGCATAAAGTTAAGAAAATTATTATTGTGATAAGAGTTACTATGGGTGGAATTTAATTACGGATGAACTCAAATGTTTTTAATTATATGTTTGGTGAAACTTTAAAATTTACACGATTTTGCTCCGATTAATTATGATATAAATTTTAAATAATTTTTATTAACAATGGCAAAGGAATTTTTCAGAATTTTTATTATTTTTTGGCACATTTTAGCGATGATAACAGAAAAAAAAATTAAGCACATTAATGAAATGTATACTTATATGCCTAGCTCTTTAATAAAATTACTTAATTTGTTTACTTATACAAAAAAAACAAAAAAAAAAAAACACTGCGTTTAAATCTAGACCAATAATAAAAAAAAAGGACTGATATGCATGCATTAAAAATCTGTTGTCGATTAAGCCACTGCTCAAATCATTTACGAGCGCAACTTTTCACTGTTGAGAACGAACTTTTTTGAAAGTTAGTGAAGACTAAACGAGGAGAAGCCTAATCATTTCTCGCTCTAACTCCGAACGGAATTCTCGAGGCATCTCATAAGCAAAATTACCGGAGAAAATGCACAAGAAAAAAAAGAAATGCAAAATGAAAGCAAAAGAAAAAGGAATGAAACAAAATGGGATCCTCGCCCATTTCAAATCAAACACAGACAGACAAACGAATAGAAATGGCGGCTTGATATCTCAAAAGCTTCGCACGTAATATCATAGGCTATAAAAATTATTCAAATTATACATAATGTTATTGCCTACGAGTCCAGCTCCTCTAAATGCACCGCACTGGAGATAATGATTTCACCGTACTCATCCCATATTTTGTGCCGGACGATTTCGATTGTAAATTTTTGAACCGGGATGTTATTAAAAAATAAAATAAGACGGAATCGCTCTCATAAGATGCCCAGTCTTTGTTTGGTGTACGAATTACACAATGAATACAAATCGCCATAAACTCTGTTTGGTATTCCAAACAGCGGTGTCCGATTGGTGCAGGTGTGTAACTCTGGCGAGGAGGGGAGGAAATAAATAAATAAATATAAGTCCATCACCTCGATAGACTTCTGCGAATATTATGGCGTGTAAGATGATAATTCTGTCGATAGAGCTGGATCGATGCCCGATATACACGGCATTCGGAACTAATTTGAGAAACATACATAGCAATCCTTTCAAAAGGGACAAGTAATTAATCAAACTGACAAATGTTTCACTATGCTGAAAGAAAAGAGAAAAAGGCTATCACAGACTTTTCTATTTGAGAAAATCGTCACTTTTAGCAAGGTGGCTACTTGAAAGTTCCCAATCTAAATTTCAAATATTGTATTCATCGAACGGAATAATTATTTCTAAAACAAACCTTGGTAAGGTTTACTGATATTATATATTGATTTAACGGAATAATTTGTTAGAAATTACAGACTTATAATCAGTAACAGTTATAGCTATTGTTTTAATTTAGCAGAATAATTAAGAAAAAAGGAGAAAAGAAAACCCAACGCTTGGTAAGGATGAAAGGAAGACAAACAGTATAAAAGATAGTTTCTTGTCTGTATCGAGTTTTGTTGGAAGGGAAATAAAAAAACGATAAAACAACTGTTTTAGTAATTTTGTTTCAAGGCAGGGGAGATAAGTTTTTATTTTGTATCAACAGGAAGGTAAAAAGTCTTGTATAAATTTCATAAAGCCAAACAATAATATTCTTATGTTTCAAATTAATCTTTAAAATATTAGATTGCAGGTGTTATAATATTGAAATTTTATACTTCAGCTTTAAAAGGACTATAAAATGAGGGATGCAAAAGGAATTTCTGCACTTAAATGCTAAAAATTAAGTTTTCTAAGCAAGCAGTTCAAGACACTTCAAACGTCTCAAGAAATGGTGGGAATAAAATGTTTCCTATTTTATTAATTTATTCTCAATTTTTTCGTAAATTTGTTATATTAGCTTGATTCTCTTTATTGAAATGAAGTATATAAACATTCGAATGCTCTAAATTCAGTAAGCAATGATAAATTCAGTTTAATCGCATTTTTAAGCAAAACAAATTGGAAGAGAAAAACGCAACAACCTCTTAAAAATTTAACACTATGAACTTCAAAAAAGGAAAAAAAATTAATATACTTCTTGAATAAAATTTACTTTGATTAGTTGCTTGCAAATATGGGCCACCGGCATCACTATCTATTCTGCCCAGATTAATTAAAAATAATTATAAACGTATAAGAAATACAATGTTGAGAACTGCATTCATTCACCAATATTTTCAAGGAAAATGAGCTGTAGCTTCTTGTTTAATATGCATGGAAATACCCATTTAGTACTGCAGTGAGTCGAATTTCTTAATCCTTCATTGTCTTTTAGAGAATGCTTATGATTAATGTATATACACAAGACACACTTCTACAAATGCATGTTTGGGTAAAGAGATGATTAAAAAATTTAGCAGAAAAAAAAATTAAAAGACTTTCCTAGGTTGCAACATACAATTGAAATCCTTTAGTGTACTGTCAACATAAATTTAAGATGCATGTGTAGTTTTAAAAATGGCAATTAAAGACTCCAAATTTTATAGGCTACTTCGTGCAAATTTATGGAATTATTAAAGTTTAAAAGGCACTTTATTTAAATATTAAAAACAGTGCTAACACATAAAAAACTACGTACATGGAAAATTATTATGTTTTATATTAAACGAGTCCTATTTCAAAAAACACTTTTAGAATTTATAATTTAATACAAAAATGAGCACAGATAAAGAATAATCGATCATTTTTAAAATCAGGAAAATCTTGTCATAGATATTCAGGAACGGTAAAAACAGCCATCAATTTAGAACCAACAATATTTTAATTTGAACACAAATGCATAAGAATAGCATGAAAATGTGCATATAAAATTTTTAAAAAATTCCATTGAAAATCTCGGCGTAGTAAAAGAATTATTTACTTTTAGATTTTAAAACAGAATTTAAATATAATTACACCTTTTCTATTGTTTAAATTAAAAATAGTCATTTCATGGTCAGTTGCTATCAGTTCTTCTATATTTGTATAACTTTTGCAACATTTGTTCTTTTTAGCAAAGTCTTACATTTTTATAAAACAATTTTTTTAAAAATCTTAAATCTTTAGTAAACATTAACAGGGGAATTTAAGGTTGCAAACTCTTAAAACTTTTTCTCTACAGTTAAAATAAAAAGTTTCATCCTTAATGAAATATATTATACTTGAAACAAAAGAAATTAATAATTATAAAGTTTTCCCGTTTAACTATTTTATGCACAAAAATCCAAATTATTTGAAGTACAATTGAAATTGTGAGCTGAACACATTTTTTGAGTCAGACTTGTAAACCAGAAAAATATAATTATAAATCTTATTATCTGGCAAATTCTATTTCATACAAATTGATGCTACAAATGAAAATAGTTTGTCAGCATTATTTCAACAAATTCTTGCAGAAAGCTAAATTGCAACTATCAGGCGTAAAGACAGAACTGTTATGTGAACGGTATGTTTAAAAGGCGACAAGGAATAAAATGAAAGCAATTAAAATTATATTTTAAGTCTTACTCGGATAAGCCATTTTATTATAGTAACTTAGCTGATTATTTTATTTGTGAAGTCATCATCAGTTTATAAATTAAAGTTTCTTTTAAGCAATTTCATGCAATGTTTTTGGCAAACATTTTTTAAGAACCTACTTTCAATAACATTCTCTTAATAATGAATTTGAAAGAAGTATTATCTACCATCCAAGATTAAATGATGTATTAAACAGATTACGAAATGGCGATCATATATTAAAAAGGGAAACATGAAACAATTACAAGATCGAAATGTTACGATTTGTTGAATAATTAAGTTGAAATATTTTAAGCGTTTTACATGAACAAAAACCAGCTAGAAATGAACAATTTCACTATTTAGCATGCGAGACTTTGCATATTCAGAAATAAAAAATAATGAACTACCACCATCTGCTAGATTCAGTAAGTTAAGATTTATGTGTTTTATTCATGCACATTTGACAACCAACAAATCGCAACATTTTTTGTTATTTTCACTGAGGTGCAAAAAGTTTTTGAGTGTTTTTTGAAATTGAAAAAAAAAAAAAAAAAAAAACAAAAAAACATTGTAGAGATTGGACAAAATAAATTACATCAAACACAGCTTAAATAAAATGAAATCAATCTCACATGATCACTGTTTGGTTACACAGTGGTCAATAATTCGGAAAAAGAACGCAATGGGACATCACATTCTAGCAGACTGTAAGCAGAAATTTGAGTCACATCACACATTTCTGGAATTGATAAAATTCATCACGATAAACTACTTAAATACTTATTTTAGCATTACGTAGTGTTCAACAGGGATCTTCGTCTTTTACAAATTCTTTTGACTGTAAAAGTAGATATCCTATTTTATTAAATCCATAAAAATTCAAACAAATTTAAGCTTTTTAAAAATAATTATTTATGTACATCATTCATTGATATCACAAAAATAACGGTAGCAAGGCCAAAAAAAAACTGTCATGAAAAATCCATTTCATGTTTGACAATTTCAAAGGATGGAGCGGTTCTCATTAAAAAAGAAAAAAATATGACTGCGTGTGTTCTTGTCGAAGGCTTTTGTAGTTGGGTTCTGTATTCCTCGAAACCAGTTATTTGAACTTGGATACAAAATTTTCGTAACAGGATTTATCACGGAGATATGATGAAGCTTGGTATTATTTTTTTCACAACTGTATTACAGTGCTTTGAGTTATATTGTTAAGAATTACGTTGTTAGATAAATTATATTCAAGTTTCTCCCACTTATCACATAGTCACATTTGGCCCGCCAAATCCGTTAAAAAATTTCTCATTCTTAGTAACAAAAGTCTTATATACATGCTATATATCACGACTGGGACTAAAGAAACTCTCTTTCCTTTCTCAGCATAATTATATAAAATATATATAGTTATTTATATATGGGATCACACATTATGTTTGCATCTTAACTAAGGCCGTTGACATTGTTCACTTGGCTGCACGCCAGCATTAGAATGTCCCTCTTCTCTTTAGGAAACCTTAACTCTCGCCCCGCGAGCCTAGCAGCCTCGAGTTCTCTTTCTGAGCTCGACAACTCTCTGGAGATGACACCGGGCGATTCTTGTTCTCTGGCAATCCAATCCAGAGCCATTTGGGACCTCATGTCGTCGTCGAGGGCCCGATGCGAGTAGTGGGCCACGACTTCTTGTCTGGAACACTGTCGCTCTCGCATCGCTTTGAGACTCCCATTCCAGTGTAGTAACTGAAAGACTGTCATAAGCTCTTGGAACTCGAGCATGGTCCGACCCTTGTTGGACTCCAGCATGAAGCGGAAGGCATCAATACCACTATGAGACTGATCAGTGTCGTCGGTGTTGATAGGAAGCTGAAAAAAAAGGTGCAAGTTTTATTCAATTTGAAGAGGATTGATATAATAAAGCGACTTTGTGAAAGATAGAACAGAGTGGGAAAATTCAGTCACGATATCCTATTGAGATTAAAAGCGTTACTTTCGATTCTAAAATCCAACTATATTTTCATAACGTTGCTTTAAAGATCACATATTTTGATATCCAAAAATTTTTACACTAAGTCGATATGTGTAGAAGTAACCGGAGTGGCACAGTAAGCACGAAAGTAAGCTATGTGTTTACTACGTACACAACACCTGTATTTTTACAGGTTTTGTGTACCTTCACAAACCGGAAGCGAGAACCGAGAGTGGACAGTAAAGGGTTGTTAAGAAGCACTGGATTATTCGTCTTCCTTATTTAGTAGTTTATTCTAATATTCTATATTTAGAAATATTATTTATAAGTCTGACAACGGGTTTACGCCAAAGTGATTATTTATAATTTGGTAACGCGTTATCTGCTGCGTTCTCATGACGAAACCTTTAAATACATTTTTGAAAAAAATCTGATTTCTTTTACAACTGTGATTTACCGCAAGATTACTGAAAAACTTATGCGTAGAATTTCATAGTTAAATTTCCCGGTGTTTCCTACATTTTGTTCATTCCCTTCATAACCTGCATGTTCATCGCCTGTTTGTAAGTCCTGTACAGTTCTCATTTTTTATTCATTTAATATAAGAAGTTGAAAACAGTTTTCTATTTTATTTTCTACAATGTTAATCAAAACCAGTAGACATTATGTAGATAATCGTGAATGCTTTCTATGGAGAAGTCCTACTGTAGGTTGTGCGTTCGAGAAACAGAAACATCTGTGTAACCCAATGGATACCAGAGCACCCAGTTTAGATGGAATGTTGATTATGAAAGAATTATTTCCACAATATCCTTGTGCACATATGTGTACATGAAAATGTAAAAAATATTATTTCTTGAAGTCCGTTTGCTGCAAAGCAAAATTTAATTAAGATTCTCCCCCTTTTTCCCGTTTTTTAATAACTGCAAAAATTTTTAATTTGTTCCTATTAATACCGAAATTTAAGTTAGCACTAGAGAATCTTTCTGGGCAGGTAATCGGTGTAAAATAAATCCTCTTAAAAAACAAAAACACAGTGAAGTCGGATACTTTGAAACGAAGAACTATAACTGTCCCAGGAAATTTAATTGTAGTAAAAACTGAAATGTGACAGATTTATGTTGTCTGTGAAAGTGGAGAGTGTATTTGACAAAAATTATCTATTCCATGAGGAACGATCCAGTTGGACACACCCACTTCTCTAATACCCATTTTACCCTTCGTTCACATGTAAATATACATTCAAGTAGAGGATGTACAGAATTACCATGGCGGGAATGCATCTAAAAAATATGGAAATGTTATTAATGGTAAGCAGTCATCACTGACTGTATGAAATTTAAAATGGATCCAGGTTATAAAACTAATTGTTAGTTTAAAGATGAGGGATAATAAATAAGATATAAATCTGACATGAACATTAACCAAGATGACTGATAAGGGGATAAAAAATATTCCGTGTATTTTTCTTAAAGTTATTTGGTGTATTTTTTAACAAATAAAATATTTATTTACTTAAGGGGACCACAAGGTGTCTGCGATGAGCGAAAAGAAAGAAAATTGTACTGCTATTCAAACCCTTACATCTATTTCCGATATATACATACAAATTATTATTTCATACTTTAAATTAACATTTGAGAATAGTTTTATGCTACTTAAAAGCTATATTGTTTATAAATTTTTTAAATCGCATCTTAGACAAGATTTTATTTACTATATAAAATATCACCCTGACATTTTCGTGGTTATCTAAAACACTTCGTTTGATACTGTGAAGCTGTTTTTATTTTATAAATGGCTAGATATTTTTGTGTTAGCCAATGATTATTGGAAATTACTTGCTTACTGTGATTGGCGAAGTTTCTACTTTTTTCAAAATAATTAGGTACCAGTTATAAAATACAATAACAATTTTACAGTATAAACCAAGTGTTTTTGATAACTAAGCAAAATTTCCAGGTTTTATATAGTATTTAAAAAAAGTGTATCTAACCGTTCATTAGTAAACTTTTCCGAGAAAAAATATCTACTTTATGATGCCATTTAAAAAAATTATAAGGAATACAACATTTAACTAGCACAAAACTATTCTCAAATGTTAATTTAATCTAGGGGAAAATTTATTATGTAAATACTGGAAACAGATATAAGTGTTTAAATAACAGTACAATTTTCTTCATTTTCGACCATCGCAAACGTCTTGGTCCAAGAATTGGACCAATTAGCTTTGTCAAAGTCTTTGCACTCAATTCTGCATGACTTTTGAGGTTGTTCTCAACTGAATTATAACAAATGTTGAACAAATGTTGTTTTAGATGTTGCTTTTTTTATTTCACCCGACAAAGAAGTCCGTTTTGATGTTATCAATACTCTAGTTCAATTTCAGATGACTTGAACAATGAATTTTTGAGAAACATTTTGTTTCATAACTTCAATTTTTCTTCAAAATCAGTTTTGTATTTTACATATATTTTCAAAACTGCCAGGAATAAAATATAAATTTTTTATGTTTATAGTATGAAATATCCACGAACAAAAATTTCTTTTTAATCTACAGATTTTAAAATTTTGAATGAAGTTGCTAAATAGTCACGATTTTAATTATTTTTAAAAAGTTAAATATATGAAAGAATTCATAATCTTAACAGAATTTATAACGATTTTCTGACTGGGAAATCGAGCCCGGATCTTCTCAATGGACGCTTTGTCTGTTGGGTAAACCCGGAGTTGCGATAAAACCTTATTATTTTTAACCGTTTCCCGTACTATAACTATTTTTTTTCTGTGTGTCAAAGATCATAGCATGATTGATGCACTATTTTTATTCCGAAGATTTTAAAATTTTTACCATACATTTATTACGAATTTTGCATAACGCTATCTCTTATGGTTGGATGAGATAATGATAAAATGAGAGGTTTAGAATCAAAACTATAATTTTATTTCCTAAAACTGAGTTAAGGCTGCAGTCTATTAACCCTATTGGATTTGCTCACCTCAATGCTAACCTATGGAGAAAATTTGTCCACTATTTACAGCTGAATAAAGGCTGATAATCCATTAAAAAGAGTATTTTCAGCTAGCTTGAACTTTTCTGCACCTTGCAACAGGATTCATTTTAGAAATTTCGTCTTCCAAAGGAATTTAGGAACGTTTAAAAGACACTATACCAGATTTTATCCATGAATAATTTAAATTTTAAAATAGTATTTACATTAAGAAAAAACGACAAATGCCCCAAGGTGTAAAATTTCTTTCGCTATTAAGGTGGACAATAAAAAAAAAACTTTAAATCCGAGTCGGCAATCCTTGGTTAACATTGGGGTGATTCAATCTGTTAACATTGGGGAATTTCAATCTGTTAAACAAGATTTTTAGGAAAATGGACTAGTAATAAAAAAATAATGTGGGATTTTTCAAAGGCAATTTCAAATTTAGATCTTCCCAAAAGCATAAGATACAGTTCTTTGCCCTTTACCGAAAAAAAAAACCAGTCTGATGGAGACTGCTAGTGTTGATCCTACACCACTCAGATGGTCGATATGTTTCCTAATAAGCAAAGCTGTCTGAAACGAATTGTTTTTACTTCCTTTCGGGAGGTTTCGCCTCTCGTGCAATCATCTCTCTCGGAGGTAAGAAAAAAAGAATGAAATACAACAGATTTAGAAAAAGATGTTGAAAACAGATATATAATCTCGTAAAGTTTTGTGTCAAAAGGAACATCATTAAAGATTTTTTTCCCCATAAAAAGTCTCGAAGATAACTCAAATTAACTTTAAGAATGTCACTTTTTTACGTAGGAAAACAACAAATTCGAGTTTAACTCGACAGTGTTCTGCAAACACACCCGATATTAAACAGGTAACGCCTAGGCTGTAATTATGTTCTTTAGAATTATGTTTAAAGACGCGTTATCTACTGAAAAAGAGATAACATTAGCGTAGGATGCACGTAGGTGATAAAAGCCAATTGAGAATCGGAGGCCTAAATATGAGCATTGACTGACGCGTTTATTTGAATTTAGTTCATAAATGAGGAATTTATATTGTGAAAGAAAAAAAATATAAAATTGCATCATAATAATATATTTAAAACTCCTTAGAAACGATTCAGTTTAGCTGCCATTAAATATACAGAACATGGATGCAGCTAACATTTCAAAACGATACAATATGTTTAATACAAATATTTTTTTTTTCCCAATGCGGAGGCACTTGTCGTTAAACATTCGCCTATATTACTCCGCAGTTTTACTGCCCATTTTATTATGGGGGTACCATAAAGGCGGACAGTATTACCCCCTATGAAGGGACAATACAAACGGAGTTATTTTTTCGTGGCGCAACGACGGGATTCGATCTGAGCACCCTCAGCACCGAAAACCAGCGCGCTGTACCACAGGGCTGCCACAAGCCCTTATATGTTTAAGACAAATTTCTCTCTTTTTCATTTTTAAATAATTTCATTTGCCTAGTAAAACTGGAAGATTTGAAATGAATTGCACAGTAAATTTTTGTCAGGATGTGGAATCGAACTCTTCTCACAGTGATATGTAAAGTCAACTTCCGGAAAGCGGGTATACCTGCATTTTTTTTTCCGGTGAGTGTCCGTAACTGCTCTGGAACTATCAGATTATCATTATTTGCTAATGATCAACAGGATTCATTTCCATTGGTCCAGTCGTTATTATAAATCCTTTCTGGTAGACCGATAATTGAACCCGGATATTTTCATACCGAGACCTAGCTGTCCGGCGAGTGTCCGTAACTGCTCTGGAACTATCAGACTATCATTATTTGCTAATGATCAACAGGATTCATTTCCATTGGTCCAGTCGTTATTATAAATCCTTTCTGGTAGACCGATAATTGAACCCGGATATTTTCATACCGAGACCTAGCTGTCCGGCGAGTGTCCGTAACTGCTCTGGAACTATCAGACTATCATTATTTGCTAATGATCAACAGGATTCATTTCCATTGGTCCAGTCGTTATTATAAATCCTTTCTGGTAGACCGATAATTGAACCCGGATATTTTCATACCGAGACCTAGCTGTCCGGCGAGTGTCCGTAACTGCTCTGGATCTATCAGACTATCATTATTTGCCAATGATCAACAGGATTCATTACCATTGGTCCAGTCGTTATTATAAATCCTTTCTGGTAGACCGATAATTGAACCCGGAACTAAACAAGAAAACTTTTCTGGTTTAGTTCCGGCACTACTACAAAATCTTGCCTTTGGTGCGTGCATGGAGCCCTAAGTGCTTGTTTTTTGTTTGTTTTTTTGTCTACATTCCTCCTATAATTATCTTGCTCTGTTGGATTATTTATTTTTAGTTATATTTGTCATATTTGTTATTATTTATTTTTAGTTATATTTGTTATGGATTTGCTGCAACTGAGCAATCTTTTATTGAAAAGTTATAAGTTTTCAACGCTAGGGTAGGTTTTAAGTTAATTTGTTTGGCAGTCTATGCCCGCTTTTTAATTTTTATGCTTATGTTGAATTGTTTATATTATTATACATTTATCGTTCTAATAGTTAATTATTTTCATAAGTGTGGTTATTTTTTTACAGATTAATATTGTTCTTATATCCAAGCAATAAAATAAAATGCAACAACAAAAAGGAAGGTTTTTAGAGGAAAAGCATGAAATGAGGTATTTACTTGGGGTTCAATATATTTAGAACACAAAATAAGTAGGGATACTTATAAAGTGACACTGCGTCATTCTCGTACCTTAAAAGATGACTTTGCTTCTTCAACAGCTTTCTCTATGAAGTCGTCTGATATCCTCCGAGAAGGGTGTTCATTGAAGACTGAATTCATTAGAGCTATTTTGGCAGCACTCCGCCGTGCTTCGGCTTTTGTGGGACAATTCTGGAAAAAAAAATCATCATAAATGACGATGAACATATGTAGCAATAATTAAAGCAAACACACACACGAATATCAATAAATAAGTATATATATTTATACATAACATTCCTTAGGGTCGATCCAACTGATCCAACTATTTTCAAGCTTTTTTTATCTTCTCCAAAAAGTATGACTTAACCAACTTTGCCTAATAAGCGTTTGTTTCATTAATCCCTTTGGAACTTGATGCTAATTTCTGTCCCATAAGAAATTTTTTTCATACTTGGTAAGTATTCGGAAATTTCAGCGACCACGGCTTTCGCCTATACACCTTGTTCAAACTGTCGACCGGTCGCTGAGGGGGCCAAATGTGGAGAATATAGAAAGTAGGGAACAATTTCATACAGTAATTTCAACAGTTCTGCCGTCGCAATTGTACATGAATGAGCCGGAGCTTTGTCATGTTGGAAAAGAACTTTTCCCGCTAATTGAAGCTATTACTCGTCTTAATTTCACTATTTGAACGATCCAGTAAAGATTCAAAGTATTTTTTGCTGATTTTTTTTGCCCTTTTCCAAGTAGTCGATAAATATTATATCATGGGAGTCCCAAAAATCAGTGCCATAACCTTTCACGCTGATGGAACTGTTTTTACTTCCTTTGGTCCAGATTCACCTGCTTCAACTACTGTTTCAAATGTTCTTTCGTTTCTGGCTGACAGTGATGTATTCATATTTCATCAAATGTTACGAAACGGTGCAAAAATTCATCTGGATGTCTTTGAAATACCTCTAAATTGTGCTTCGAAATGTTCACTCAATCACGCTTTTGATCAATTGTTAGCCAATTATTTTCTAAATGGAATTTTTCACGTTTTGCCCTCTTTTAAGGGTATATCTAAAATTCATTTAAAGGTATCTGTATGAAATTTTGTACAGCGTTACTTATCTATTATTATTAAACTTTCTTCCGATAATTTTTCATTCAATTGTCTTCTAGAACTTCAGAAAAAATTCTGAAAATATTTTCCATAAAGCAAAAATTACCCTGAAAGAGGTAATTTATTTATGCTCTTTAAAGTAATTGGTCTCAAATAAAATTTTTATAACACTTGGAGACAAATTATTTTGAAACCTTTTCTTACTATAATGAACATATTCCTTTACAGACTCATTTGACGGAAAGAAATTTTCAGGTAGCCTCTTCTAACGAAACTACCGCGGATTATTAACGTAGGATTACTTGTCGTTGCTTACTTTTTATTTTTTTCTTCTTTCTTCCCCCGTCTGAAATTTTGCTTTACCGTGGACCGTTATGGAGGAACGTAGTCATCTGCCACTCTTGATTTATAACTCGCGACGACGGTTTTAACATCTGAAATTTTGCTTTACCGCGGTCCGTTATGGAGGAACGTAATCCTACGTAAAAATAATTACGAAATGCATGTTAAGAAACAAACAAAAAAATCCCCTTAGGTACATAATATTTTTTAGTTATTCGTCGAGCGATAAACAAGCAATTTGCTGAGTGAGAAGTAATTTTTGAAGATCATATTATAAGCTTAAAGGTTGAGATACCTTGACCCTTGTATAAAGGGTTAAGTGGGTAAGACATTTCCATAGAATATCGAGAACTTAAATGAATCCAGGGGTTAAAAAAAGACTGAATTAGGTAAATGAATAGGTATCTCTAAAAGATGTATGAAATATATTAACAGAGCTCCTAGTGTCTTTAGTCATATTTGTATTTGATAACAATTGTAAAAATATAATCAGAAGAAACTGATAAATGTGAGCACCTAGGAAATATATTTTTCTCTCCTAGTATTAGCGAAATAAACATCAATCATTTGGTTAAGATAATAAAATTTTAAGTAATCATTTAAAATTTATAGAATTTTACCCATCAATAGGAAACGAGAATTCTAGATTTAATAAATAGATATCGGGAATCTCTTCCCGTAAATATACGAGAAAATCTTAGAAAAATTAATATTGCGGTGGTTGGATGGTTCCTATATATACATTTAATTTTGGTTTAATCTCTTAGTTTTGAATGCTTGAAATTAAAACAAATACAAGTAAAACTTTTTTTTTTTAAGATTTAGGGATGAAGTAATGGCTGATATGGTGACTTGTTTCTCTTGCTTTGAAACCATACGTTTGAACACAAAATAAATAAATAAATAAATAAATAAAATAAAATAAATTTTTTTAAAAAAACATGAATTTTTTAGAGGTCTGAAACTAAAGTTTAAAAATTTTAAAACTTAATTATTAACATTTGTGTAGTTTATATCCTAAGAAGCTACTGCTTTCGGCCCATCATAGTTCTCACTCGTGAAGGCCTCCTTTCTGTTTCAAAAGAACGCATTCTACTTTGTGTGTACGGGCCCTTGATTTGCAAGTATGATTCCAACCCAGACAAGATGCGTGTAAATGAAGCACTCTTGAGCCCGATCAGTTTATCATAGGCCCTCATTATACAACTCCGGCACTGATCATAGCAGCGATATCTTCCAGACACCCCTTACAGGTCTACAGCCCACCTCACCAACAGGTGTGGCACTTGCTTCCCCCACCCAGATATTTTAGGCAATAAACCATTTTTCTCTACTAATTCGATTGTGTAAGATTGGTGGAGACTCCTTTGATGTAGAAGAATTATTGCAATCAAATAAGAAAAAGAAAGCTTCCCCAAAGAGGTAATGTTTTCCTTCTTTCTTTTCATCAAAATATTTATGTAGATAAAATGTAAAAATTTATCTTCTCCGCACCAGTTCCTCTGAAGATTTAGCTTTGTTTATATAGTAGAGACAAAAATTATAAATTATTTTTTGATTTACAAACACAAACACAAGTATCGCCAATAACTGAGTACCTAACAACGAAGAAATTAAGTCATTCGTATCTCTGAAATTATGTATGTAACATAATAATCTAAGCAGGTCGTTTGGGGCGGCATGTTTCTCTTACATTTTACATAAACACACAAAGAGTAAAATAAGAGAAAAAACTTATAAACATTAATTTTTTATCTTCGATCGTACAACATGCACAAGTCAATGAAAGTCATATCATATTGCAGATTTTTTTTTATATCATAATATCAGTTACTTCCAATTTTTTAGAGCGGTAGACTTATAAAGAATTTTCTACTCCGAAATTCAAATTTAATTATATCCATCTAGCTTTTAAAGTGTCACGCTACCTTACTAGGTATGAGACATTTTAAAAATTTCAAAAAAGGATGCATGAAGATATTTATTTAAAGATATTTGAGTGAACGAAAATATTCGGCATGATATGTCAATGAATCGCAAAATATTTTTTAGAAATAACTGTTACTATGTTTAGAAAATAAGTATGTTTATAGATTTTGCAGCTATGTATTTCATGGAACAAAATATGACGAAGCGTATATGGGGAAAAAAGAGGATCCAATCACTCATAAACACAATAACCCTTAAATTGAATATTAATTTAAAACACCATTATTTTCTCTGTATTTGTGCAAAAATTCTTATAATTTACAATCTAATAAAAAACAAAACCTACCGCGAAGCATTTATACAGATTAAATCCAGAAAATGATAACACAGATACTTTTATATCCTCTTAATGCACGGATACATAGACAATCAAAATTAGAAATTAATGGAGTTTGGAACGGGAACTCGCATGAAAAAAAAAATTGCAAGAAATTTATAATCAGCCATTGACAAGGGTCAGAAGCATGAAACATAGGAAAAGTTTGAAAGCTCCAAAACTTCTAAATGCCTAATTATTGATGAACCATATCAATTTGAAATAATGTCAAATATAATCCCCAAAAATTCCACAGAAATTACGAAATTTTTTTTGAAAGACTTTACAGCGCAGAACAGAAGGCTTGCATAATTTACCTATCAACAGTAAATGAGCTCAAAAAACCATTCGATATTTAATATTTGTGTTTAAGTATGAAAGTGTTAAATACACACAAGAGTATATACTCTTTAACACTTTTGTACTGCAAAACTTAACGACAGTAATTTAACGACAACATATTTATATGAAATAGCAATTCCTTGTACTGAAATATTCAACAAAATGAAGATTTGGAAAAGAACATATTTGACTGAAACAAGTACAGAAAGCTTTTTAAAACTAAATAAATAAGAACGGAAAATTATAAAAAAAAATTTTTAAATAAATTTTTTTTTGAATTAAAAAAAATCAGAGTCTCTTTGCGAAATATATAAACTTAATGAGAGGTTTTGGCTTTAAATAATTATTTTGAATTCCAAATTCAGCGTTAATTTAAAATTAAATATAATTTTATATCAAATATGTAAAATATCAAAGTTAGGAGGAGTGTGAAGAATTTTATATATAACTAGCTGAAGTACCCGGCGATGCCCGGGATTTTAAGAATGTTTATTGTTAACCAAAATCAATTTAAAAATTAACACAGTATAAATAACATAAAAAATATATATGAAATGTTATACACGTCTCAGAATTTCAGCCTTTCATCATTGTAATACTAAAATCTGAAAAGTAAAAATGTCAAATTCTCTAATGTTTGTTAACCAAAATTAATTTAAAACGAAGCACAGTATAAATAACAGAAAAAAAAAACCTTGTGAAATCTATAAATATATAAATTTATAATAAACTCCTCAGAATTCAGCTAGAATTAGCCTTTCATCATTGGGGTAAAAAAAAGAAGCTGCAATTACAGGTTCAGCAGAAATTTCCAATAGAACAATGATATGACTGCAGCGTTGCCTCTTAAAAAATGAAGTGTTTGATTGAGGGCTGCAAACCATTCAACTCCTCTCCACATTTAACTCCTATAAACATCCTCTACATATTAAATTCCTTTTCTCTCCATAATAAACTCCTCAGAATTTTGGTATATTCAGCCTTTCATCATAGTACCACTAAAAACTGAAACATCTTCTCCAGAAATATAAATTTATTTATTTCAATAATTAAACACACACAAATGTATAAATTACGCAAAAGTTTTTAAATCAACATTTGAATAATTCGTAAATGAAAAAGCATATGAAAATAAAGATAAGAACTTCCGGAATCGAAATTAATTACCCTTAATTTTTAATTAATAAAAAACCAACATAATATGAATAAAAACGATAGTTGTTTAAAACCATATGAAAATAAAGCTATTATAAAGATAATAATAAAAAAAGCATAAGAAAATAATGCTCGCGCATGAAGTTAACGTTACGATATAAAGATAGTAATAATGATATAAACCGCGTGCATAAAATATTTAGCTTTTCAAGCGAAATAAATTAATTTTTAGAAAAAAACTACTTTTAATCGAGAAATTAAATACATTGCACAAAATTTTGATTTTACCAACTTTCCACCCTACAATTTACACCCTACTTCTTTTAAATAGGGTGTAAATATAAAGTTTTAACAGCCAATTGAATGCCAGTTAAAAAGATTGTTGTTTAAAATCATATGAAAATTACGCTTATTATAAAGATAATAAAAAAAAGCATAGGAAAATAATGTGTGCGCATGAAGTTAACGTTACGATATAAAGATAGTAATAAAAATCTATATATATAAAACAGTTCCGTAACTGACTAACTGACTAACTGACTGACTGACATACAAAGTACAGACCAAACCGCTGAACCTAAAGGACTGAAATTTTGCATGGCGATTCTTCTTATAATGTAGGGGTGCACTAAGAAAGATTTTTGAAAAAAATTTCTTAGATGTTTTTAAATTAAATTTTTAATCTGTTTTTGTAACTTTTTTCAAGTTTGCATTTAAAATAATAATTTGAGGGTTGTAAAATTTATATCACAAAAAATATAAAAATTCCTTTAAAATGAAATTCTTTTCGAATCTTTACCTCCATTTTCTAATTTTTGGTGAATTTTTAAAGATTAATTTTTACAATTTAATTTATTAAATGCTGATCATGTGATTTCTTTATCTGGTACTTTAAATAAATTTATCGTCACGTAACAACGAAATAGACAAAAAAAAATTTTTTTTTTCTTTCTAATGTGGCAAACGATTGGACATTATCCAAAAAATATTAAAATACAGTAAAAGATATGTTCCTCAAACTGTACTATATTCTTTAGTATGTCCTATTAGATTTAATTTCAATATTTTCTTCTACATTATTTTGTCTATAAAAATATCCCTTACGATTTTAAAAAATATATAATTTTTTGTCTTATGGTTGGAATACTAAAAGTTTAAAATAGTGGCGCCATCTACTGAACGCCTGTGAATCGAGAGTCGCATCTTTCAAAAGTTGTTGGTTATTTATTAATTAAAAATATTGGAAAGTTCTTGTGGATCTGTAAATATACATGTGGTAACAGTTTTAAAATTTATAAATTATCAACCTACACAGGTGATAATTTATCCGGCGTTGCCCGGGATTTTAAGAATGTTTGTTAACCAAAATCAATTTAAAAACTAAACACAGTATAAATAACATAGAATAAAAAGCATGTGAAATGTTATACGCATGAATAAAAAGAAAACCCAACATAAAAAACCATAAATTTACAATAATTTCTTCAGAATTCAGCTAGATTTAGCGTTTCATCATTGGAGCAAAAAAACCCTGAAAAGTAAAGCATAAAATATATACATTTATAATAAACCACTAAAAGCTGAAAAGGAAAAATGTCAAATTGTCTTTAGGAAAGTAAAGAATTTTGAAAAGTAAAGCTGAAAAGTAAAAATGTCAAATTGTCGAATGTTTGTTAACCAAAATCAATTTAAAAACTAAATACAGTATAAATAACATAGAAAAGATTTAGCCTTTATCATTGGACAAAAAATCCTGAAAAGTAAAACATAAAATATATAAATTTATAATAAACCTACCAAAATCCATTAAAAAACTAAACACAGTATAAATAACATAGAAAAAAAAGTATACGAAATGTTATACACATTAATAATATGAAAAATAAAATAAAATAAAAATAATAATTTTTAAAAATAATAAAATAAAATAAAAATAATTTAAAAAAAATAATAAATAAAAATAACAATAATAATAATTTAAAAAATAATAAAATAAAAGCTGAAATAAAAAAGCCTCCATAAAAAAGCTGAAAATACAGGTTTAGCAAAATTCATACGATCCGTATTCGAACCCGCGTCGTGTACCGTAGTAAATGAACGCTTTTACTGAATGCGCCAAAACGACATGCTGCTTTATTGAGTAAATAGGAAAATATTCGACTAAGATTACTGGAAAGTTGCTATGGGTTGGTGAATATACATGTATTTATGGAGTGAGAGGAGTTTTAAGTCAGAAATAAGTTAGCAGGATAGAAGCTTACTCTTTAACTCTTCAATAGACACAAATACATAAGCGAGGGGGGTTGCAGTAGCGATTAAAAAAGATCTCGTGACACTTAGCGTGGTTGATTAGAATTTTCCATCGCGTGTGATAGTGTCAATATGCCGTTGGATCCGATTTATTTTAGAGTATAAAATCTGACTTGAAAGATTATTATTTTCATTTATTATTCTGGTTTAATATATAACTTGAAACTTTTTGATTTTATTTATTTTTATCTTTTCACTCGCTGTTTGCCAGCTAACCCTAACGTGGACGCCATATTCAGAGGGGTGATTCCACAAAGTGTAACAGCTTACATTTAGTTTCAAAATTGTTGGTTTTTTATTAATTAAAAATCAACGGTAATTAATTTCGATTTTTGAAGTTCTTCAGACCCTCGGCTGTTTTTAAAGTCGCCTGTATGTAAAATTTCACGATCGTTGCTCCTAAACTGTGGATTTCTATACAATTACAGAGAGACAAACATTCATTTTTATATATTAGATGGTTGGATATTGATCTAAATAACAATATTTTTCATCAATCAAATGTTTTCATAGTTTGATAGCTCGAGATGATGGACTGAGTAAGACTTGATAATTTAATTTACGTTACATTAATACAAAAATTTAAATGTGAAAAAAACCAGTGGTATATATCTATGAATCAAATGTGACCATCTATTACCGGTAGAAATTTTAATGTAGCTTTATTTACTTAAAACACTTTAGAAAGAGCTTTCCGGTTTTTTTTTTATATGAATACCTTATATCATTTAAATGGTAATGATTGCAGTTTGTACTAGGCTGCTTTTCTCGTTCCTTATCTTACTACATGAGCGCAAAATAAAATCGTACGAACATAAAAAATTATTTAAAATAAGAAATTTATATTAAAAAGTATGTGTGGACATACATCTAATTTTGTTTTACAGATTCATAGTTTAGAAACAGTTTTTCGCAATTACTTTTTATGTGATATGATCTACGTGAAGCTGTAAACTACGCGATACACACACACATATTATTTCCGCAATTAACATCTATGGATTACTGACGTATTCCAGTGCATGTTTCAAAGTTTTAAATTGTTATTTTTCAGTAGTGGCATCTGACAACTTTTTGAGATAACAAGAAATAGTTAAGAAAAAATTCATAAATATTTGGTAAAATTTGTACTGAATTTTAAGTCATGCACTAAATATTTCGAAATATTAGCACAATTATTAGAGTAACTATTACTATATTTCTACTACCTATATATTTCTTAAACAGGAGGTCTGACTTCATGTCGGTACAGATATTAAGAATACCACGTATGTAAGTAATTTAATACGAAATTTGCATTTCATTAGAATATATTCATACGCAAGTAATTTTCTTTCGTACATTCTATACAGTAGAAAGCAAAAGGGAAAAAAATGTAACCACGAGTAGAAAAGAAACATAAAATATATAAGCTACACCTATAGTTAGATTATGCAGAATGGAAGCAAACAGTGAGTTCAGTGATTTGCTTCAGCATTCATCTTTAAAAATTTATCAACCCTGAACAGGCATAGCATAAATAGCTGGGAACGTAACAACCAAAGTGCTTTACGTGTTCTCTTGTTTTGCTCTGGGACCACGGAATCATTTATTCACAGTATTCTCGGACTATAATTTACCTTGTCATTCTTCTGTTCATCTCAATAAATCATTTTACCGTGTCATTTGCACTCTGCATTACTTCTCCAACGAGATACCCTCCACGGATATTAATGGCTAGAGTTTAAAAACAATAACAACATCTAAACTATTAATGTAAGTTTCTGATAAGAATAAGCTCACTGATTGTGAATGCGAATGGAATCAAAAGCTGAATTCCTCTAACAAATATGCAGACGCATACAAATATAGTGGTATGCGATAGAGGGAAAAAAGATATTAAGGGCGTACTACAAAATGCGCGTCAGACACTAAACACCTTAAAGAGAAATATAGATAAAACTGCTTCATAATATTAATGATGCTTCATATAATTAAACGAAATAACCGCTTTAAGGTTATAAAAGTCATTTTTTTTTAAAGTTTTACAACTTTAACAACATAACGCGTAATAGAAGAATTCAGCGTTATCTGTTTAGATTTATCCTCATTAAAAGTTAAATCAATTAAAAAGATCCCGGTTCTCTCCAGAAAAGGTATTTTTTCTACATATGAATCGCTTTTAAAACATATGAGTTCATACTACTCCTTAGAATATCTGATTAGACTGCTGTCTGCAACTGTACCAGATAAAATCTATTAATTTTTTTTTCATATCAAGAAGTGAAACTTTTAAGATCATTTTGCTGCTTTCGGCGACATTCTCGTTCTCTCTGCATATTACCTTTAAACAATAAATAGGATTTGTCAGAGAAAATCAACTCGGGCCACTCCTCATAATTCTACCCTTGATGATCTGCATACCACAGTAATCCGGTACTTTTGAGTTGATAAAGGAATATGTCTGATGGGTTTTCCAAAGGTATTGCAATCTCATTCAGTGAAGGAAATGTAGTTTGGGTTGCAGCTTGTATGCCAATAGCCATTGGCATACTCTGATGTTCATTCCCTGTTTGTCAACAGTAGCGGAAAGAGTCCGAACTACGCATCAGCTGTCTTGTGCTTCTGTGAATAATCCCCAACTTTCGTTATGTATAAGTAGATCAGTTTTCCAGCCCTTTTTATATTCTATAAAATTTATAAAAAGGATAATTTTGAAACCGCTCTTAACTCCCATGACTTCAAAATAAAATTAGAGTGCTTTGAGGCATTCAACAACTCTCCAAGGTTTTTAAGCACTGAAATGAACTCATTGAGTTATTTTGCTTCGGAAAATTCTTTTAAAACAAGACAGGTCAAAACTTTTAAGTTAAAACCCTCAAACCCCTGTCTTGCTGTCATTTTAGACACTTACATGACAGTATTACTCAGTGATTAACTGAATTTCTACCGACTCAAATCGAATTTTTAAATAAGGATAATCAAGTTTAGAAGGCAGCTTTGCAGACACTAGAGGCGTCTAAAGTAGAAAATATGAGTCATTAGCACAACGAAGGAACAACCTTAGCACAAATTGTGCTAAGGCTGTTCCTCCTCATTGTTGATCACAACGTAATTTAAGTGAATATTAAAATCATTTCATGATCATTTTGCAACGAAACGATCATTTAGATCTATTTTTACTTGTGCCCAGAGGATAAATCAGTGTAGTGGAAGTTGCCTCTTTCATTGATGAGTCAATGAAAGAGGCAATATAATTCCTATACACGCATATTTATCGATATTCACATATAATAATAACTATGGCATATTCAACTGATGGACGACTACTTTATGAGAGTGAACTTCGTTTTTGGACGAATTTCAATAACGACATTGTACTCAAATTCTTGGCTTAATTATACATTTCTGTACAAAAGCAAAACCGAACAAAGCGCATCATACTTTCCAATGACTGATTCCATTTTTTGCTGTTTGCATAGATTATAGTCTGGTACAAAGATCAAAATTCGACTTTATGCAGAGCTTTGAGTGCTGCGTAAACACGTAAGTATCAGTTGGAGCCTTACAGTACCGAGCATATACGTTTACATATCTAGGCTACCTACTTGTTGATGAGCATACTATGCTAATTGTAGGAAGTTAACATGCGTGGTTTTAAGTTGATAAATGATGGACCGCATCTTAAGATTCAGGGTCAGTTTCTTAGACGTGTGTATAAAAAAATAGTGATATAGCCCTTGTCTTAAGAATCATGCTGGAAATTTTAATGAACAGTTTACGTTCCTCTTTCTTTTGTATTTTCTTACAAACATGCATAATGAAGACGAGGAAAATAATTTTGATTTGTCGCATAGTTTGGTTTTCTTCCAGTATTTATCTTGTTTCGCCATCGTCTGGATTTTTTATCGTTCTCTTTGGTTGTCTCAGTATATTTCCCTATCAAGAAAAATTGAAGTGAATGCAGCACTGGGTTCTTTTACATGCTGGCGAAACGAAGAAAAAATGTGATAAACTTATGAGTGCGTTCTTTATCTAAAAGAAACCTCCGATAATGAAACCCGTGAATAGTACAACTTCATTCTCCTTCAAGTATTGCCACCAAAGATTAGAAACTATACCATGACGCACGGACAATGCTAAACCCGGAACATGCTATATGCACTTAAACAATTTAGAGATGATTAAATTAACCTAATTTAATGATAAAGCTGTCTTTTGTAAATAAGGCACGACTGAGCTCACTTAGAGGAAGGCATTGTTCATGAATGTATATAGTTGGCCTGATAAAGCTTGGTTGGTTATGATGCCGCATCACGCAGAATTATTTTATTTAACAATAGGAAAATATGACTATCTGATGGTAATCGATTTAGAAAGAAACACATCACCTTCACAAAGGTAGAACAACTGTAGTGAGACAACAGACAAAAAGGAAAAGAATACATCATTGCAAGAACCGTTGAAATCATTCCGACTGCAACGGCCTCTACCATCATCTACCTGGAGTGTCAACACAGACCATCCCCAGATGATTAGCTAATCACAGAATAACTTTGAGAAAACCAGCACAGAACTATCAAGCATGCATCGGTGGCACTTTTCTCCGTTGTGTAAAGCCCAAGCAAAGATGCCGAAGTCGCAATAAGGTCGTGCTGCCTCCAGTTAAGAATTTCAGATTGTACATGGCATCGATAAGTCATGAATATGCCTCTGCGGATGAGCTGGCCAATACGCTTTTACAGATCTGAAGAAATGGCTTAAAGGAGGGTCCTAAATAGAGCCATTTCGATAGGCGTGAACCCTCCGTAGTCCTTCGTGGAACGCTCATAATACAGAATACGCTCGACACTTCGAGGAAATGACCACATTGTTCATGGGGTCCCCCATAATGCTAGGGTCATCTCTTGGGAGTTTGCTGTTGTGTCCTAAACGACAAATAAGCATGTCCCTGAAATGTCTTCGTCCTTTTTATAACCTTTTCTAATCAGTCTGATTTCCAAAACTCTATGATATCCTACTCATTGCGAACATAAAAGGCCGATTACAGATGTCTAGAGGTGTAAACTGGACACTATTTGCAATAATCTCCCGCAGAACAGTCTTAGGGAATTCTATGAAACAACTGTTAACGTCTTGCATTACAGACAAATGATGTCCCATTACATCTTAAGTTGTACTACTAAAGTGACTTCTTTTTTTCAAACAAAAAATAACTTTATTCTATCTGTTTTTGTCAATACTAACGTCAGGGTTGAATTCGGTAGTAGTTTTTTCAAAGTGTGCTCCTAATCTGTATATTAAACTTGAAAAATCACAAAAAAATCATCAGGTCACGTATATTCTTCAGAACAATTTAACTTTAAAAAGCTAATCCAACTGATCAATGCTGTTGAACTAATTTGAACTTTTTAAAATGTGTCTCACTCTCGTGTTACAAAGTTTCTGCTCTTTTATATTTACAGTAATAGCTTGAACTGATTGCAGTGGAATAGAGTTTTAATGGGAAAAGTCAACACTTCCGGAAAAATATGCGTTATCTAAAATTTCAGAGGTGGACATCCTAAGTTAATATATTGTTTAAATTTGGAAGAATCAAAAACATTTTTTTAACTTACACACACACACACACACACACACACACACACATATATATATATATATATATATATATATATATATATATATATATATATATATATATAAAAGGAAACATTTAGATAAAATAAATAAGAAGAATTGGACTAAGGGAGCGATGCACACAAATGGCCAGAGGGGAATGGATTGTTACCCTTCTTCCCTGGTTGAACATGTTTTCTTGCCAAGGCGAACACTTCCAGTGGACCAGGGCATCGCGAGACCTAAGACTGTTTTTCGATTCTTCTTATCTTCTTAATTTTAGTAATTTCGCAGGTTTTGTACCGCTTATATATATATATATATATATATATATATATATATATATATATATATATATATATAAGTATAGTTTAATTTTAAATGAACTTGTTGAGTCCACAGATGCTACGATGTTGCTCCGTTACCAACCTTAACTCTATAAAATAAAAAGAAGTGTTAAACTTTAAGAAATTACCGTTTTAATGTCCTATTTTTTCCAGTATATTTCATCACTTAACTTACATCATAAAAATACCTTATATGCATATTACTATTATATATCAATAATGATCAATCAATTCCTCCTGAGAAGAATAAACGAGCAAAATTTTCTTGCTATGCGTTGCTAGTGACTCCATAATTTTTCTCTTTTATATTTTAAAAAATGAGGTTCATGACAAGAACATATTTACTAGAAAATTTTCAAGAACATGGAAAATTTATGAATATTTATTTTAGAAAAAGTTAGTTCTATAAAACATTCTTTAGAAAAACTCAGATACATGGAAGGTGCATGGAGTATAAACAGTGGCGCCGGAAAGGGGGGGCAAGGGAGGGCACTTGCCCCCCTTGAAAATTGAATTTTTTGTTTCTACCTAGCTAGCGCTCGTAAAATATTAGAATTTTCATTTAAAATCATAAAGCCTAACAAAACTGAATACTAAATTGCAACCTCACACTCACTAACGCAAGCGCGATAAATGTCATTCCATATACGCAGGAGCGATTAATCGCCAATTTCAGGTACGCAAGTGCGTTTAAACGCCAATGCCAGACGTTTGCTTTTGCGATTCAAAAGCAACCCTACACAATGTTTTTGCATCGCGAAAGGGAATTTTGAATCCGATGCATTTGAAACGCGTACACGTTGACGTGTGATAGGGCCTTTCAGACATTTCATAAGTGCTACTCTACAAATTTGAATTGTAAGGTGTAACGTCCAGAACGTGCCCCATGGGACAGTTGAACAATAGAAGGTGCAAATAGAGCGTACTAAAAGATCTTTCAATTGAACAACAATTGAAAGATCTTTTAGTACGGTCCGACGGGTAAAAACCTGGTTGAGATCAACCATGTCTCAAGAGAGACTTTCTGGTCTCTGTTTGCTTATTGTTCACAGAGAATCTGTGAGTAAAAATAAAGACACATTTATTGAAAAAGTAATTAATAGATTTTCTCAAAACAGAAGAAATCTCTCATTACTTTTCTCCGATTAGAAAAATAACATAAAAGTTTATTTTTTATAACCGTATATATGAATTTTTAATAATAAAGGTGTAAAAGTTTTAATCTATTTTACTTTGCCCCCTCTATATTTGACTCTTCCGGCGCCACTGAGTATAAACAAAAATTGAAATTTTAAAAAATAGCAAATTTCATAATTCAAAAGGAGTGTTAGTAAAAATTCATTGTTTTAAAAAAAATTAATTATTTTCATTAACAAAAATAATTGTTATCTTTCTATATCGTAGTAAATTTCAATAGAAGCTGCACGAATTGAACTTTAAAATTTATGGGAGATTTTATTTTAAGTAACCGAGTGAGTAAAGATACAGATTTACAGTAAACCTTCATGAATTTAGGAAGCCTCACAAATCTGTTCTACATCGTAATGAAAAAGAATTATGTACTTATGAAATATTTGCAAAAACGCATTATTGAGTGAATCGATTCGACTGAATGAAAAATCAATCACATTTTTCGTTTAGCGCAAAAAATAGTTTCAATCTTGCATTTTACTTTGGAAAAGTTTCGAAATTTTTTTCAGTGGAATAAAATTGTTTAACGGATAATACTGCTGACCTACAGAATTAGTATTTTATTTTGATAACGACGTCAGGGTGCTTAAGAGTGGTTTTGAATACATCTTGCCCTAGGCGAAAAGTCTGAACGATTTCTGAGAACGTAGCTGAACCAGAAACATTATGAGGCAATAATTTTCCTTGGAAGGCATTAGCAAATTCTTTCTGTAGAAGTCGCAAGCGGTCTTCGCTGAAATTACATTGTTGTTCATTAAAGAAACATTCAAAAAGAAAATTTGCTTAAAAAATGATCGTGCGAACAAGTGCCTGTTCATACATTATAATGGAATAGAAGAGATGAAGTATGGACACACTCAAAAAAAAATAATAAATTCTCTGCAAAATTAGTAGAAGGAAAACTGGGAGTTTAAAACCATACATAAATCAGTTTAAATAGTTTAAGAAGAATAGATCTCCATGGCATGCAAGGGTTGATAACAATAAGGTTACAATTATATATTATACAGCACAGAAAAAAAAAGTGTAGTAGATCGCAAATCAGAGGATAATACCTGTCATCCCTTCTAAAATTCACACGATATGGTGGCACACCATGCATCTTTTCTTATAGAACAGCCGTGATTAATGACTTTTAAACGATTTAAACACATGAAAAGGAAGAGACAGGTTCAATTTCGTGCGAACTTGCTGCATTTAGTTCTTGATTAAAAGTGAAGTTAAAAAAACGAAAAATTATTAAAGGTAGCTTTCAATTGTTACCACGTCTATTTTTACTTGCCTCCGAGGACAAGGACTCGATATATTTGATATGACGTCATTCGGAAGCTGATTTGCTTATACTAGTTACAGGGCTCACTGAGGAAAATCAGTAGCCGTGCTATGATCTTTCGTAAAGAGCCTCACGCTCTGTTTAAGTTTCAATATAATTTGTGTGCTTACTGATTACGATGGATCATACCATAGAAAGGAAATAAAACTTTGGTCTAATGCTGATATGTTAGAGTAGCTAAAAATCAATTCATATCTAAACATAAAATATGCTTCAATATTTTTAATTTAAAAGAAAAATAACAAGATAATATTATAGAAAAATGCAAGCAATTATAAGATAGTTTCAAAACTAAAATATATTTTCTAATTCTTAAGCATTGTCAGAATTCACATACACTAAAGCTATAGTACCCTCTTTTGATCAAAAATAATAATATTACATAAAGATTATCATTTTCAAGCAATGCAAAACAAATTACAGTTCAGTATAAAGAAAGATATCTATTTGACTTTACTTTAATATTTCAGTTTTTAGAGTAAATTATTTCTCATGAATTTTTCAATACATTATACTAATGAAGACTGTGATTAGAATTGTGATTTTTTAGACTTCAGAATACGGTGGAGGTATGAATAAATAAATAAATATTACACGATGATAATCAAAAATGTCATTATCTATTAGATAAAGACAAAAGCATTTGCTACTGAAAATTTATGTGTTACACATTTTTGTTTTTGCTTAAAAACATTAACAGGATGAAACAATTTTAAAGTTTAAAGCTTAAAGTTTAAAGCTTCTTGAATCGAGGTAGTGACATGACGCATGCAGTGCCTTATATGCACTCTATTCTTGTGAAAGGAATTTTTATAAATCATTGAAAACATCAAAAAAGTCTTTAGAAATATTGATGTCTTACGTTTTAACGCAGGATTATGTTCCTCCATAAAGGTCCTCCGGAAATCAAAATTTCAGATGTCCAACGTCGCGAGTTATAATTTGCAGCGAGCTATAATTTTGGCGACGCGCCAAACCCAGTCTGTATTGCTTGGGCAAGCAGTAAACAGTTAAACAGAAAAGTACTAAAATGCGTCAAAATTTTGACATACATACGTACATACATACTTGCTTACTTACACACACACACACACACACACTTATATATATATATATATATATATATATATATATATATATATATATATATATATATATATATATATATATATATATATATATATATATATATATATATATATATATATATATATATATATATATATATATATATAGATAGATATATATAGATACATACATATATACATACAAAAGAGGTAAGCAACGATAAGTAAGGTTTCTTTTAGGTAAAGAACGCACTCATAAGTTTATCACATTTTTTTCTACGTTAATAACCTGCAGTAGTTTTGTCAGAAGAGACTACCTGGATTTTTTTTTTTTCTGTTGGATATTTGCAATTTCATATTTGAAAGAGTTAGTGCGTTGCTAGCTTAACCATTTCAGTGAAAACTATAGAACCGAAATAAAGTTAGCCATGAACAATCCTTGACTACTACATTTTCAAATTTATCAAACATATTTTTTGGTATATCCTGAACGCATCAGAACTTTTTATCCTTTTTTATGAATATGCCAATATAAAGGTTAGTTACTTCCCTCTATAATGTTAATTTCAGTTTTTCAGTACCTATTGAAAATAAACGTGGATGAAATGGAGTGAACGTAGGTTAAAACGAGAGTTTACGATGACATCAAACTATCCGCGCGAAAGACGAGGAAGTTCTATTAAAATGTAATATTAGAAGTTAATTTTCATTCTTATTCTTGTGTTACATGAAATGCTCTTATGATCTAAATTTATTTGTATTTTTAATAAAACATGAATTTATATTTATTCAACATAAAAGTCATTATTCTTCAAATTGTAACTGATTTTATGAACAGGAAGACTGCAGCTAGAGTACATTAATTACTTTAAAAACAAATGGATGCATGGTCACACTTTCACATGTCATCAAGATACTTCAAAATTCTCAACCTGGAAGTTGGCAAGATGTGCACCTGTGTTCCGCTGACAATCCGCTGATTTACAGTTATCTCAGTAATTTTTTTCTCCCACAGAGAGATTTTCAATTTAGATAAACTGTTGAGCGGAATCGCAAGTGTTTGCCTGCTTCCTTCTCTTGTATCCTTTTCGACTCTTCATTGCAACATTTTCTTGAGCCGTTTCTTATCGTTTCTTCAGTTAAAGGGATGCCCATGCACGAGCTAGGGTGAAGGATTTTTTTTTTTTAAATCGGGTAGTGTCGCTCAAACAGGGTAAACAGCGAGGTGAACATTTTTCTGAAATGTTTTGTATCATAGGAATGAGCGTACAGAAAACATATATGGAAGACAGACAGACAAGAAAAAGAGGCATGCTTGCAACCGTGGTACAGTGTCGCATCTAGCCTTTGCAGAACCCTAGGCAGGGTTCTAGTTTCAGGTGCCCATAATTATGGGAAGAATAAAGCAAAACAAAGAGTATAGTATAACAGTGATAAGAGTATAGTATAGTGGTGTAGGATAAAAACTATCAATTGCCATCAGACCTTTTTTTTTCGGTAAAGGGCAGATCTTATGCATTTTCAAAGATAAAAATTTGAATTACCGTTAGAAAAATTTCCACATCATTTTTTATTAGCAGGCCATTTTCCAAAAACGTTTGTTTTTATTTAATAAAAATTCTATTAGAAAGGAAACTTAACTAAATTTTGAAAAAAAAGGGGGGGGGGTGATTGCAAGCTTTGGTCCTATACTCCTCAGTTGTTCATTAATGAAAGAAAAATTAATAATTGATGTAAGTTAATTAAATTATTATGAATAAAGATAATTTCATGACTGCCAATTTTTGGTTTTATACCTGCAAATTAATCGATTACATTATCATAATTACTATTTTAAACTAAACTTTATTCAATTGAAACTACTAAAAAATATTCTTGCCCGAAAAGAAAGCTTAATTACTGTACGTTTTTTTAAAAAAAAATATTTAAAATATATGTAAAGTTCATTCCCCGAAAATTAAACTTGAAGCTTAAATTCTTTTAAGCAGAATAATTTCTAAAAAAGAAAAAAAAATTAAAAAGTCGCCGGCAAATATACAGGATGAGAAAAGTTCATTGAAAAGCAACCATTCATTATTTAGCTGCAGGTAAAAAAAGAAAAAAGTATTTTATTTGCATGTGCAATTTGAAATATTCTGCCAATTGTCGCTCAGGAGCTGCGGGGGGGGGGGGGGGGGGACTGGAGTATCGGCGATCATAAATTCGCATCGTATCAGCATTTCCATGCAGAAACAAAAACCCATCGCAGGACTAGACAGCGGGGTTATAAATTTTATATCTGATGCAAATAGACTCTCATTACTCCAATAAATAACAGAGAATAAATCGTCACAAGTAGCAATTAAATTATTAAATTGAATTCCGAGAGATTTACATCCGACGTCATTTGTTTATTCCAGATAAAACTCTGGAGAATAATAATAAAAAAATAATAAAAGACGGCGCAACAGAAAACGCCTGTTGGAACCAGTTTGAGCGGAGATGGGGGGATGCCAATAAAAGGCATCGGTAAATCAAGCCATCAAGAAAGCTTTCGGCACTTATAAATCTTTGGTGCCCGAAAAAATAAAATATAGATTTGGGAGCATTCCGTTGCTGTCACAACACGTGATTTGTGTGGTCTCTCACCCCGCATGGGGCAGAGACGGCATGGCAGTGATGTATTGATTATGTCCTTTAGTCGATTATGACGGAAAATTTTGCCCGATTAGCAGCCATAGGGATTAAAATCAACGAGATCCTAAATTTGATTGCCGATATTATCGCGATGAATCAAAGAAAAAATGTGTCTATCGTGAATGACTATCTAACCCAACTTTTTACCATCGAGCGACTTATCTTTAAGAGCCTCCGTAGCTCGTTAGGAGCAATCTGTCGGTAATATAAAATGATGGCAATGAAACTGCGATCATTGAGGGTTTGCATACCCAGAAACTCATTCAGCATTATCCATGGCTAATAAGAAACTAAAGAGAATGTAGGATCTAAAGAGAAACGCGATGCATTCTCTTTTAAAGAGTAATTGTTTAAAAAAAATCACAAACTTATAGAAACTTTTGAGAGAAAAATATTAGAACATATTTTAGATGTAGTTTAAGTGCTAATACAAAAAATATGTATTACTCAAAATTATTTATTTATTCATTAAATGGAGGCACAAATTCATTTTTCGAGTTTTCCCACTCAGAAATAATTTTTTCCTGAATATTTATAATTTTTTTATTGGAGAAAAATTTATCCTTTTTAATGTTAAACTGTTTTCCGAAAACTGAATTTAGCATATTGAAGTACCAGATTACAGATTATTCATTGCTTAGTTTCCTGAAAAGAGTGATACGTATTCTCAATTAAACAATGGTAAAAAAAAAAAAAAAAGAAAAACATAAACTTATTTCCCCTTTTGAGCGGCTATACGAACGAATGCTAGAACGAGAATGCATTTTTTAGATAAATAAACTTAATATTTTTATTTCTTTATATAAAAGTAATATTACATATTACAATCCCCCCCCCCCCCAATACATGACTAATGCGAATTTTTTCTCTTAATCATTACTTTTTATGTCTAAAACTGTATTCCAAAAAATTTAATAAAGCATATTAAAGCATTAAATTATAGCTTATTCTTTGTTTATGTGCCTAAAAAGAGTACTACGCACTCTCAGTTTAACAATATAAAACAAATTCCCACATTTTAAGCCTTCCGAATTACCATTTTCTTTTGAGTGAAAATTGCATGAATACACTTTTAAAAGCATTTGACTATCATATAAAAGAAGATACATGAACTTAAGACATTATTATTATTTTTTACCGATAAATAAGTAATATTCTAATTTTATCCCTTATGAATAGTTTTTAGTGGATATATATGTGACATTTTTCAGAGACAAATATCTTTTTTACTGTCAGATAACGTTTCTAGAAAACTATTGAAAATAAAAATATTTACACCAACTAGATAAGCCTTTGACTAACATACAAAAATTTTCTTACAGTATTAACTTGTCGCCTAAAAAGACCTCAAGTTCTTAACAATTAAGTATTTGTAAGAAGATACATGAACTTAAGACATTATTATTATTTTTTACCGATAAATAAGTAATATTACTAATTTTATCCCTTATGAATAGTTTTTAGTGGATATATATGTGACTTTTTTCAGAGACAAATATCTTTTTTACTATCAGATAACGTTTCTAAAAAACTATTGAAAATAAAAATATTTACTCCAACTAGATAAGCCTTTGACTAACATACAAAAATTTTCTTACAGTACTAACTTGTCGCCTAAAAAGACCCCAAGTTCTTAACAGTTAAGTATTTAAAGCAATTATTCATTCTTTTTATGTTGAGAAAGTTTCGGTGAAAAAATGACATTCTTCATGCCTACGATTTTAAGTTTGTGCCTTTAAATCCTTTAAATATAGCAATGAAGGAATTAGTTCATAAACTAAGATTCAAGATTTAATATTCACGGAAAATACCCTACGTTGATTACATTCATTAACTACATTGGTTAATGATTGCGTACTGATTCCCTCTTCCAGGGCAAAATATATGTAAATACAGAGGGTTATCAAAATAATGGAAACACCGACCGTTTCTTCAGAACTTATGATTAATAAACTCTAAGTTCACCTTTGGCGTGCTAAACAGGATGAATTCGACGGAGTGATTTAAGCCCTGTACATAAAATATTGGAGTTTGGTACCATTCATCCTGCAACATATATCTTAACTGTTCAAAAAATGTTGAAGAGAGGGAACGTGATCGAAACTTTCTTTCCAAACGTTCCCACAATGTTCGATAATGTTAGGTCAGGCGACTGAGGTGGAAAGAATAGTTGCTTCATCTCATCTTCATGCTCTTCAAACTACATGCTGGTTGGTGCATCCGCAAGATGGCACGGGTGCGTTATCATCTTGAAAACGCTGACGGTTATTAGGGAAGAATGTCTGCACCATGAATGTATGTGGTCCGCTAGACTGGTTTCCTAGACTTCCATTGTCACAGGACGCTGAAGAACAATATAGCGTCCTAGAGAATGTTAAACGATACCACCCCACACCACCAGAGAGCCACACCACCAGAGAGCCCATGTTTGACAATGGGCATCAAGAGGTCAGTATTATAGGCTTCGGGAGGTCTTGGAGAATCGTATACTTTATCAATGATAGGAAACAATGTGAAGCTCGATTAATTTGACCAGATGACACGTTGCCAATCATTTAATTCCAGTTTATATGTTCATGACAACATATGATACATTTTTTTGTACTGGTGTCAGTAATCAATAGTTTGGAATTGCATCTCGGACATAAGTATCAGCTTTATGCAGATCCCGACAATCTGTCATAATCGAAACAAGTTCATTACGACTCGTATTCACCTCTGCTGTTATTCCCTGTACTGTACTCTTAGGTTTTCGCCGTACAGTTCATATACAGTTTCGCCTTTCCCTCTTTGACATCTTTATGTGACATCTACACTTTTTTCATTTAGAGGCAGCACCAAGTTTATTTCTGTACCGCATCATAATCTTTACACTGTGTCTCGGTGATACACCCACAACTTTTGTCGTTTTAGTCACTCAAACATTCACGACCCTTGCGCCAATTGTCATACCTTAATGCAAGTCACTCAGATATGTCATTTTCCGCATTATTTTCGCAACAGCTAATCTACATTGACTGTACTACTACAACGAGAAAAACAGATACTCGTATTTCACCGTATTATATAATTCTGACGTCATGGTTAAAATCTGCATATACCGCAGCGCACTCGCCATTTTGAAGCAGTGTTTCCATTTTTTTTAATAAACCCCTTCAGCCTCGGAAGAGCTAAACGTTGTGTAACTGCTGTGACACCACATTGTTCCCTGTATGATTTATAAATATATATTATATATATTACAATTATTTACATCACTATAATTAGTAAATATAGTTTATTCAATATCAAATATCAATACTAAAGTGGCATTAAATTAAAAATTAATATTTGACAACGTTAAATATTCTTTTAAAGCAATTACTACAGGTGTAGATAGCTGTATAAGCAACCAAGCACTGAGGTGCTATAACATCCATTGTCATCACTTCGACAGATATGGGTGTCCAGGGCCGCTCAGAGGGGAGAGCAACTGGGGCACTTTGCCCCACGCCCCCAACTGCCGGAGGGCCCCCCAAAATATTTAAAAAAAATAATTTAATAGATTTCATCCAAAAGAAAATTCTGAAACCTGTGCCGTACTTCAAAATTCAAAATAATCTCCTGAAAAAAGGCCCCCCCCCAAATATAAAAAATATATATTCGATTAATTAGATTTCTCTTACTTCAAAATAGTCTTCTGAAAAATACGCGATTTAGTTTTAATGAAAAATATAACTATTTAGTCCTAACTGCTATAAAATGGCATTCCCTCTAATAAAGTGAAGACAGTACTAACTACTAAAATAGATAGCAAAAAAGCTTTGTGGATGGAAGATGTCATATTTATTGGAGAATACAACACGAGAGTCGTGCAATGAAATATAATTAGTATGTTAATCATTCATGTAATAAAATTTTAAGTATGAGTAACTTAATTTGAATGTGTGTTTTCGTCTCTTTCCATTTTTTATTTTTCTTGCCCCCCCCCCCCCCGACAGAAGTTTGTCCCAGGCCTTGTAAAGTCTCTGTGCGGCCCCGTGGGTGTCTACCTTTTTCCTGTTGGGTAATATAGCAGTAATATAACAATGCCCTGGCGACGTTTAACACGGTAAAAAAAATAATGAATTTACTAATAACACTTAGGCACGTGTTTAAAATATTTTTTTAATAATTTGTGTTTTATGTTATTTTTTAAATTCATGATTAGGATAGATTAAAAACAAGAAATATATATATATATATATATATATATATATATATATATATATATATATATAAGCCAAGCCATTTGTCCGGGGGGTGGGGAGATATAGCGCCGTTGCCATATGCTGGGAAAATATTCTTACCGGAATCCTAGGTCTTACGCTAGGCCCCTGTGTTAGTGTCTAGTCAGGAATCTAAAGCTCAAAAGTACAATGTATCTTAAGCTTTCCCCTTCCATCTCTTCATGCCTGCCTCTAAGCATCACAGGCAATTATGCTGACACAGTAAAATTAGTGTAATATTAAAAAAAAAAGCCCAAAGTAAATCTAGGTAATGTAAAAACGTTTTCTAAAACTGTTATTGTTACTTGTATAACTCATTTTACAATCAAAGAGGTTAAATAAATAATGGTTTTAAAATAATTGACAAGCGAGATAGGGTTCGATATGAGATTCTCCTATTGAAATTATCAAGTCTGCTACAGAAACGATACAAGAAAAAAAAAAAATTGATCCAAACGACACAAGACCCGAATTTCAATGAGCGAGAATGAGACATTTTTGCACTGTGATGTGTCAGATTCAAAATGACAGATGCAACTCGGAAACAGAACAGTTCTGCGTGACAGGAAGTCGGGAATTTGTCTACCTACTATGATGCATATGCATGAAAACGCGTATGAACGCATACATACATACATCAGCAAAGAATAAAACAAAATGTTTGAATTTATTCTCGTGTATGAATGGGTAAGAGATCAAAACTGATCAAATTTGTTTACTTGATTGTAGATTTCCTTCCTATTTTTTTTCGTGATAAATTTTAATCTGTATTTTAATGCAATCTGAATAGATATTTGTTTCGTTGATCATGTGCCCACAGATTAATGTTTCCTACACAGGTTGCTAAGCAGTATCAACCCTAGTATAAGGAGGACAAACTGTACATTCTTTCAGTAAATTTAGAGTGAACTCTGTATCATTTCAATACAGATTTTGATGAGAATCTTACCTAACTTTCTTACCTCAATAAATTAGGACGTATGAATCTTTAACAGCTCCGTGTCTGAAAGCAATTAATGTTTCGAATGTAATGATATCTTCTCAAAAATAGATATCATAAAACAACAATCTTGGAAATAATGTAAATTTTCTTTGCAAGTTACAAATACGTTCATAGATTTTTAAAACATGTGCTGCTACATTATACATAGTGTTTGATTTTCACTGAAATTCACAATTTGAAAGTCTGACGGAAAGAACATACTATTGAATTTTTAAATAGGAGATCAAACAGATAGACTTTCTTTTAAACAAAATTTAAAAGAACTTTCAACTAAGCATATTTATACCTACAATTCTTTTAAACAAGGAATTTAGGTAGAAAAATGCTTATTTTTATTTTTAGAGGCCTTCTTATCAGAGCTGAGAGGTCCAAATTTCTTTCTATGTCTTCTTAGTTTGCAATTTTACTGATTTACGCAATCAGTTTCTGTTAAAATATTAAGTTTCATAACTGACATTTGCACAGCGTACTAGATATACACGATAGGTGGTTGAAATTCTGATCCCGAGCAGAAAATAATCAAATCAAATCAATTCCGCTAAGGTCTGAATATATATATATATATATATATATATATATATACATAGGCGTAGCATCGGGGGGGGGGCACGTTCCCCCCCAACTTAACTTGAAATAAATTAAAACTTATTAGAAGTTTAGTTAAAATCGGAAAATTGTAGAATACTTTTAAGAAAGTTGGTTTATTTCCGTTTTTTGCAACTGTGAAACTTAAGATTCCGATTATTTCTTTAGCCTTAACATAGTTTAACAATGATATGATCCATAACAAAAATTCGATGCTATACTTTTGTTTTCTCATTTTATTTATATTATATTTAATTTTCTCATTGTATAACTTTTGAATTCTACTCAAACATCAATTCTATTGTTACTCAATTTCAAAAAAATCATAATCTATATATATAAAACAGTTCCGTAACTGACTCACTGACATACAACGCACACACCAAACCGCTGGACATAAAGGGCTGAAATTTTGCATGGCGATTCTTCTTATGGTGTAGATTCTTCTTATGGTGTAGGGGTGCACTGAGAAAGATTTTTGAAAAATTCTTCTTAGATTTTTTTAATTAAATTTTTAAGCTGTTTTTGTAACTTTTTTAAAGTTTTCAATTAAAATAATAATTTGAGGGTTATAAAATTTAAATCACGAGAAAGATCATAAAAATTCCTTTAAAATGACATGATTTTCGAACCTTTAGCTCCATTTTCTGATTTTTGGTGAATTTTTAAAGATTAATTTTTAGAATTTAATTTATTAAATGCTGATCACGTGATTTCCTTTTCTGGTACTTTAAATAAATTTATCGTCACGTGCATAACAACTAAATAGACAACCAAATATTTTTATTCTTTCTAATGCAGCAGACGATTGGATATTACCCCCCCCCCCCAAAAAAAAAATAAATAAATAAATAAAATAAATAAAAATAAAAAAAAATAAATAAAAAAAAAATAAAAAAAAATAAAAAAAATCCCTTACGATTTTTTTATAAATATGTATATATATATATATATATATATATATATATATATATATATATATATATATATATATATATATATATATATTTTACATCAATTGTATACATTGATCGTCGCATTTATTATAAATATATATATATTTTTTTTTTGGCATCAATTGCATACATTGACCATTGTATTTAATTTGAATGTACTCCGTAGCGAAGCGCGGGTTTTCAGCTAGTATTTCATATTTTAAGGACCATTCGGTAGTCAATGTGCTGAGGAGGGCCCTAACTAAATTCAGTTCGTGCCCCCCCCCCCCAAAAAAAAAAAAAAGTTAGAACCACGCTACGTCTATATATATATATATATATATATATATATATATATATATATATATATATATATATATATATATATATATACAGTGTGTAACAAAATTATAAGACCACCCAAAATATCACTCATTTTAATATTACACTGCATAAAATGAATAATTTTAAAATTTGAAGCAAATGAAAAAAGTTATATTTTCTCAAATAAATCACTTAAAGGAAAAAAAAATTGAGTTAATTTCACACAGCAAACGATTTTTTGAAATCTCGGTGTAACATAAATATAAGACCACATATTTTTTTATTTGAAATCGTTTGCGTTTTAAAAACTATTTAATTTTTCTTTTAAAATCGTAGATAAACTGTAACTTTACATTACAAAAAAGTCCAAACGGCAATATTGTAAAAGAAAATAGAATTTAATTTGTTTGTTTTTATGAGGAAATTCACAATGCCGCGTGGAAGATAATTATCTGAACTAGAAGTTCGAAAAATTTGGTTTTATAAAGGCTCTGGAAAATCGGAACGTGAAATAAGTAAGATACTTAAACGTTCTAAAACTGCTATTCATAACGTTTTAAGTGAAAGAGATTTTTATTGAAAATATAAAAGATCTGGCAGAAAGAGTAAATTATCAATCGCGATTTGCTAAATTATCCACTCGCGATAATAGACGAATTTTCCAGCTTGCAACGAAACAGAACTTGTCTACTCGTAAAATAACACAGCAGACAAGTAAAACTATTTCACATATGACATTCTAGAGCACTTTAAGATCAAATTCAAATGTTGCTCTTCGGCAATTAAAAAGAAAACCAAGACTGTTAAAGCACCGTAAAGAAGGAAGGCTGAAGTGGGCAAAGGAAGTCATGACCTGGGATGCTGCTTGGAAAAATATTATTTCTTCCGACGAAAAAAAATTTAATTTTGATGGCCCGGACGGTAATATTTCCTACTGGAATGATTTACAATCGGAACCTCGGGTTTTCTTCAGTAGACAGATGGGTGGTGGCTCTGTGATGGTGTGGGGAGCTTTTGCATATGATGGGAAATGTGATCTGCAGCGAGTTCTTGGAAAAATGGACTCCATTTGTTATCAACAACTGCTTTACCAACACATTATACGTTTTGGCCCATTTTTAGGAGGATCAAACTGGAAATTTCAGCAGGACAATGCGTATGCTATTTGTCTAAATCAACTGAAATCTGGTTTCAAAAAGAAAAAATAGAGGTCTTAAACTGGCCAAGCCTTAATCCAGACCTGAATCCCACCGAAAACTTGTGGGGCCATTTGGCTCGTCAAGTGTATGCAAATAACCGTCAGTATGATTCTGTGTAAGAATTGGAACTAGCTATCATGGATGAATGGGACAAAATCCCCAAATATTTGCTCGAAAACCTAATTAATTCAATGAAAAATCGAGTATTTAAAGTTATTCAGAAAAATGGTGGATCAACATCATATTAGTTTTATTAAAAAAATTTTGTTTTTTAACTAGTGGTCTTATAATTTTGTTACAGATATTTGATTGGAAAAATTTGAAATTGTTGATAAAATAATTACTATATTTAAATATCTCTTAAAAATAATATACATATATTTTATATTTCATTTATTAACACCAAGCTAATTTAATTTTTAAGCAATTATACTATTTATAGTAAAAATCACAAAATCCACAGTGGTCTTATAATTTTGTTACACACTGTACTCGTACAGTCAATAAATTCGGGGACTTTATTTACTACAACAACTAATACACTTGCAAAGTCTTCTGAACATAATCACCTTCAAAATAATGTCCTTCCGCAACTGTATACTTCTGCCAGCGTTGATACAGCTTCTGGAAACAGTCCTGGAAACCGTTGCGTGAGAGCTGTCGTAAAGCGGTTGTCGCTGTTGCTATCACTTCTTCGGCATTTGCAAACCGCTTTTTGCTGTAACCTTAACGTTTCTGCAGTGGTTTTTCCTAATTTGTAGCAGAATTCAATGTTGGAACGTTGCTCCAAAAAGGACATTTTGCTACATCGACATCATTGGCTGACAGTCTGCAGCCAAATGGTGAGCTGCGCGCCTTAGCAGTTGTGCAAAGCGTTATGTGACGTCTCACGCGTACGCAGATAACCAGACTTGCAAACCACATCGTTATTTCGGTTCCCCCACACACCGGGCATGAGGAGGGAGGGTAGTCCCCCGAACTTATTGACTATACGAGTATATATATATATATATATATATATATATATATATATATATATACTAGCTTTATATACCCGGCTTTGCACGGGTGTACCCCTTAATAAAGCTTACTTGTATGATATGTAGATTTGTATTTTATGCCTATCGATACCCCTCTCCACTGGTCAGCATCCCATCAGCATATTATAATAACCCCCCCCCCCCTCCCCATGCTGATGTCAGCATTGAAATGTTTCTTTCAATTTTGATATCCCACTGGATCCCGGCCCTTCGAGGAGTTTGAGGGCTTCCCCGTAAACGCTTTTGAAAATGGCCGGTTTCATAAACAAAGAATTACCTGGCGTTGTCCAGGATAATAAAAATGAATGGAGTTAACCTGAGCTCTAGATGTATGCGTACTAACAACCGAAATATATACAATTAACACACACACACACACACTTTTCCACACTTCAATTAATTAAGGTTGATCTCTCTCTTTTCCCCTACCACCAATTTGGTGTTCAAAATATTGACATAAAGGAAATATAAATAATTGGATTGTTTCTAGCAAATTTTACAAAATCTAATGCGAATGTCGAAAAATCGTGACATTGATCGTGTTCGTTACATTTAACCGTGTTTCTTACATTTTAAATCAAGAATCTTTATGGATATCTGCTTCCTTCTTTGAGATATGACGGAATATGTAAAAAACACGTAAAAACACGTTTAGCCCCCCTAACCCCCTTGGGGGCCGAATTTTGAAAAATTCTGAATTGGTTTTTAGGTATTCATGATCCTTACATTTTAAAGCAAGAATCTTATGGATATTAGTTTCTTTCTTTGAGATATGAAGGAATATGTGAAAAATACGTTTTGCCCCCCTCCCCCCCCCATGGGGCCGAATTTTGAAAAATCCTGAAATTGGTTTTAATGTATTCGTGTTCCTTACATTTTAAAGCAAGAATCTTATGCTTATCTGTTTCATTCTTTGAGATATGAAGGAATATGTTAAAAACACGTTAAGCCCCCCCCCCCTCCCCCTCCTGGGGCCAAATTTTAAAAAATCCTGAAATTGGATTTAAGGTATTCATGTTCTTTACATTTTATAGCAAGAATCTTATGGACATCAATTTCCTTCTTTGAAATATAAAGAAATATGTAAAAAATATGTTTTGCACCCCTCCCCCCCCCTTGGGGGGCGAATTTTGAAAAATCCTGAAACTGATTTTTCGGTAATAGTCTTCCTTTCATTTTAAAGGAAGAATCTTATGGATATCCGTTTCCTACTTTCAGATATGAAGGTATATGTGAAAAACACATTTAGCCCCCCCCTCCTTCCCCCCCTTGGGGCCGAATTTTGAAAAATCCTGAAATCGATTTTAGATAATCAAGTTCCTTACATTTTAAAGCAAGAATCTTATGGATATCTGTTTTATTTCTTTGAGATATGAGGGAATATGGGAAAAACACGTTTTGCCCCCCCCCCCATGGGGACCGAATTTTAAAAAATCCTGAAATTGATTTTTAGGCATTCGTGTTCCTTTCATTTTAAAGCAAGAATCTTATGGATATCTGTTTCCTTCTTCGAGATATGAAGGAATATGTGATAAAACACGTAAAAACACGTTTAGCGCCCCTCCCCCCCCCCCTGGGGACCGAATTTTGAAATATCCTGAAATATGTTTTTAGGTATTCATGTTTCTTACATTTAAAAGCAAGAATCTTATGGATATCAATTTTCTTCTTTGAGATATGAAGGAATATGTAAAAAACTCGTTTTGCCCCCCCCTCCCCCCTTGGGGAGTGAATTTTGAAAAATCGCTTCTTAAATGACGCCTTCAGTACAAAAGTAATAAGCTCATAAAATTTGATATCTGTATCTCCAATAGTTTTTGCTGGGCGTTGATTCCTTTATATATATATAGATAAAACACGTAAAAACAGTTTTAGCCCCCCCCCCCCCCTCCCCTCCTTGGCGGCCGAATTTTGAAAAATCCTGAAATTGGTTTTTAGGTATTCATGTTTCTTACATTTTAAAGGAAAAATCTTATGGATATCAATTTTCTTTGAGATATGAAGGAATATGTAAAAAATACGTTTTGCCCCCCTCCCCCCCTTGGGGGGCGAATTTTGAAAAATCGCTTCTTAAATGACGCCTTCAGCACAAAAGTAATAAGCTCCTAAAATTTGATAACTGTATCTCCAATAGTTTTTGCTGGGCGTTGTTACGTAAATAAGTCAGGACTTCTTCCTTTATATATACAGTAACCACCGCTTATAGTGATCAGTGGTTATAAAAAATCAACCGTTTATAAGAATCAATATCGCAAAAACATAAACAAATGTATTATTTCCATGTTAAAATTTTCGCTTTAAAGAATCAATCCACCGGATTTAAGAATCAGTTTACACTTTTCGCTTTGCTCTCATTTTTCCAAAAAAGCCACTTAAACCCTCAAAAGGTACGAAGTTCTTTCTTTATTCTTTTTAAAAGAAAGAGTGATAAGATGGGATGGAATACAGTCGTAAAATGCATCCCTTTCTTTGTTAGACATAACATAATAGTTTCCCCTTAAACGCTTTAGCCAAACACTGTCCTATTAGCTTGACCCAGGGGCATCCTAACCGTGCGGATCCGATTTCATTTTTCTCCACTGACAAACAAAGACAGGGACTCTTTTTTCCCACCTCCCACATCCTGGTTGCGGCTTCCTGAACCCTGAAACACATAAATCTTCGGGGAAGTGTCCGCTATCACTTAGGAAAACGTGACATTATTAGATTCAGCACGTTATCAAACCGTGAAACATAAGCTAGAAGGTGAATCTTGGTCTGAGACTATTGGTATTAAAAAGAGATATAAACAGCCTCCTGAAAACTTCATTACGCCAAACTACCATAGAAAACTTTTTTTTGCACCCTTCCAGTAGTTGAAATGTTAAACTATTAAGCAGGTATGTTGTAACAAATATTGGATTTTTTTCTTCTCTTACTATAATCACGTGTATCTACATATAGGTCTAGAAATTAAGTTTTATTTTTAAAATTATAAAAATAATTTTAGTAAAAGATAATTAACGTAAATTAAAAGAGTATTTTATAGTAAATTATCTAATATATGTATATATAGGTGTATGTGTTCCTGTCCAAAAACCTAAATTTCGGATATAAGAATCAACCGCTTATAAGAATCAAAAACAGTAATAACAAACGTGATTCTTATCAGCGGAAATCACTGTATATATATACTAGCTGAAAACTCGCGCTTCGCTACGGAGTATATTCAAATTAAATACAACGGTCAATGTATGCAATTAATGCCATTATATATATATATATATATATATATATATATATATTTATAATAAATACGACTATCAATATATACAATTGATGTAGAAAAAAAAATATGTATTTATAAAAAAATCGTAAGGGATATTTTTATAGACAAAATAATGTCCAATCGTCTGCCGCATTAGAAAGAAAAAAAATATTTTTTTGTCTATTTAGTTGTTATGCACGTTGTTATTTGAAGCCATAGAGCTTAAAATAAATCCCACGTGCAAACGTCCATTTACTAAATTAAATTCTAAAAAATAATCTTTAAAAATTCACCAAAAATCAAGAAATGGAGGTAAAGATTCGAAAATGATTTCATTTTAAAGGAATTTTTATGATCTTTCTTGTGATATAAATTGTATAACCCTAAAATTATTATTTTAAATGCAAACTTAAAAAAAGTAAAAAAAAACAGCTTAAAAATTTTATTTTAAAAAATCTAAGAAGAATTTTTCAAAAATCTTTCTTAGTGCACCCCTACACCATAAGAAGAATCGCCACGCAAAATTTCAGCCCTTTAGGTCCAGCGGTTTGGTCTGTGCGTTGTATGTCAGTTAGTGAATGAGTCAGTTACGGAACTGTTTTATATATATATATATATATATATATGTGTGTGTGTGTATATATGTATATATATATATATATATATATGTATATATATGTGTGTGTGTGTATACATGTATATATATATATATATATATATATATATGTGTGTGTGTGTATACATGTATATATATATATATATATATATATATATATATATATATATATATATATGTGTGTATACATGTATATATATATATATATATATATATATATATATATATATATTGCACACACACATATATTTATATATATATATATATATATATATATATATATATATATATATATATATATTTATATATTCACTAAAATAAGCAGATTAAATTCTCAGTTCAAAATTTGAAGCCATAGAGCAGATCTCTTGCGAAGTGACGAGCAACCTTTTGTGGTAAAACGAGTTTGTTTGTTTTGAGGGGTTGTGGGAAAATTCAGAGGAGTGAGAGAGACTTATTACTCACGCAGAAAATTTCCCACTATCAGAGACAACTACGCGATAAGTTCCGTCAGAACTGGAAAAATAAAAATAAAAAAAACGATGGGTCCACTGTCAAATCTAGAAACGGAGAAAGAATTTTTAAAAAAATATGGAGTAAAAATAGAGAAGAAGCACGGAAAGGAGAGAGGACTTCACTGTCGAAACAAAAACAAAAACAAAAAAATAATAAAAATATTGTACTATTATGCAATAATTTTTGTAATAAATGAAGTTTTATTTTTTTTTAAATAAACGCAGGACGGGAGGGAAAGAGATTGGAAATATGTCCCGCTCAGGGTACTTACGTCACTATCTGCATTCGGTAATGGCTTATAAATATCATTAAGCGGTTTTCAAACATCTTAATGGTTTTATTTAAAATAGATCCCACGTGCAAACGTCGTTTTTATTTATTTTATTATTTTAATTTTTTTACCTCTTCATAATTTTTATTTATTTTTTATTTATAATTAATTGACGTCTCCCGAAATAAATTATTACTTTGAGTTTTCGATATTCGAACTGAGTACTTGATCTGCTTGTTAAAATGAATTCGTTTTTTTTCCCATTCCTTTGATTCTTCAGTTAAAAGACAGTCGCACATGGTTTGTAACGTGCTAATAATAATATATTTTTTCCCCATCGGTAGCAGCTGCTCAGTTTTGGATTCCATCGAAAACTTTAATACGTAAATTAATATAAAATAAGTTACCGGCATCAGAATTTTTAAAAAGACGCTTTTAATTACGGACTTTTAAAGTACATTCTAAGAGATAGAAATGACTCAGCCATCCCAACAATAAAAAAGGTATAGGCATAAAAATCTCAATAAATTTCCCTAGTTAGTTCTTAAAATACATATAAACTGAAAAATAATTAAAAATATAGCACGTAAATATTCGTTAATTTAAATAGAGGCGTATCTTTACATTAATTTTTTACTCCTGCTTACTTATGTCCCAGATTAGAAATATTTCAAAGAAGAAGCAGTCTTCATCGGTTTTAAGACTCGCCAGACAAATCAATAAATGTTAAGTGTATTACCAAGCATGGGAAATTCCCGTCTATTGTTCCTGGTCCTTTGAGCAGCTCCGTAAAGCAGCCTGTCTAGTACAAGTTTCAGAGGAAAAGACCTGAGTCAATTATAAGTATACAACAATCATGAGACAACCACAAGAAATTCTGACATTGTCAAAGGTTGCCGTCAGGCTCAGCATTCTTATAAAAAGAAATATATGTCAGTAAAGAATGCTGTCATTATCAGCGTTCTAATTATAACTTACGTCAAAAAGCATTCTATCGATCCCCAAGTTAATGAAACGGAACAGTGAAAAACTTAGACATATTCTCACCTCTCTGTGCTTTAGTGCTCTTAATATAACTCGGAAAACGTTAAAAAAAAAAATGAAGTAAGCAAAGAGGAAGAATTTAATTAAAAAAAACTGTTATTGCTCCATTAGAGAGTAGCTTAAAAAAGTAAGAGAAGTGTTTTATAAAAGAAAGAATTTTTTTTCATCGTTATGTGTGCATGAACACATGTACTCATGAATACTGTATTTCGTGTGCAAAACTACACATTTGTCATGTCTTCCTAATTTAAAATTTTGGATGCCAGTAGTTACTGACTGCCGCATATAAAAATGTTATTCTTTTCATATTTAAAATGTACTGAAATTAAATTCTGGATGAATTTTAAGCCTTTCCTGCAATTAAATAGAATTTAAATAGTTTGTAGAAATTTCGATGAAATTTAACTTTCTGCTTTGATTATAAATTTTTATATATCCGGAAGGTTTTTATGATTTTATTAGATTTTTATTCCAAAAAATTGGAGTTAAATGAAAGTTATTTTCATACAAGGCTTTATTTTTAAAAAATGTATAGATACTGGAAAAAAACACATGAAAAACATTCAGCGTTCACATTGCAAATGAAGTAAATGGCGATACATCAAGAATGAGAATTTATAAACCTTACATTTATAGCATACAATTAATAATGAATTTATATTAGATCTGTATCGTCAGAAGTATATAACACTAAAACGTTACATCAATAAATTTCAGAAAGACTTTGATGCGTCCTTTATAAAAACCAAAAAACTAAGAAATTCCATAATATATCTTAATATTTTAGCAATTGTACGTTCCCAAAATACAGAAATATATGTATATGTCTAGTATTTTACGTGAATTTATATCTAAAACTACATATATAGATCATAAAAAGTGAAAAAAAAATTGAATAGAAATTCTTAAATCATGCTCAAAAAATGCTTGCTTAGTGATTACATATAGTTCTAGTACATAAATACCTCTACGGCATATTCTTATAATAACAACGAAATTCTAACAATGTAAATCTCACTTAGTATCATTTTATAGCCTAAAAATATTCAACTTCATTTCTTTCATAATTAACGTTATACAAGCAATAGAAAACTTCACAATATCAGCCCATTTCTGGGCTGTTAAAAGCTGCCTTCTTCAAGATGCCTCTGGGAAAACCGATGTAAGAAATTCAAACCATGGGACAAAAAGATTTTTCACCCTATCACTCCAGTATTGCAATAGTCTTCCAATAAAAACATAATGATATAAAACTATAAAAAGCCTTTCTTGAAGCATTGTTTCTTCTGCAGATGATTGAAGCCACTTATGAAAAACAGTCATTAGTTTGGATATTATTTTCATCCACTGGGAAAATTATGCTAATGAAAGACGATCATTCTCTTCGGTAAACATATTTGTTTAATGGAAAAATTAGTTAAAATTTTGATTTATAAAACAATAAGGTAATACACTATTCGAACATCTGGAAATATGTAAATTATAAGAATGAAACGAACAACAGAGATCAACGAGGATGGTGCTAGATTTACGATGGGAAAAGTTTAATAAAAATAGTTCCTAAAATCTGAAACAAAATAGGGCCCGTAGGTGGCAACGCACCCGATTATACCTTCCGTTCTGAAAAAGGTGCGACAGAACAAGTTGATCCTTATACATACGCGACTTGTTCTCGGTACGTAATTTGCATTTCCTGCAGAGGAACTGAAATCACGAAATTAGAAACGGCGGCTCGAATGACCTCGGGTTTCGAAAAAATCCGCAATATGTTAATATCTACACATTAAGCAAATTAGCGACGCTTATTATTGATACTGCGGAATACGTAAGAGAGGAAGTCGTAATCCCCGTTTGCATCTATTTCCACTTCTTTCCTCTAATCAACCGGGAGAAGCACTTTTGTCTCCTCAGATTTTAATCTAATAAAACATTTTAATTGGTGCGATGTTATTTTTTTCCTTATTTATGGCGATGGGACATGAATTACTACGCATAATAAACGTATGAATGTCGATGCACTGGACGGGAGGGAAAGAGATTGGAAATATGTCCCGCTCAGGGTACTTACGACACTATCTGCATTCGGTAATGGCTAACAAATATCATTAAGAGGTTTTCAAACATCTTAATGGTTTTATTTAAAATAGATCCTACATGCAAACGTCGTTTTTCGCGATAAACGCCATGATTGTTGTCTACGACGGCAGACAGATCCGATCGGGGTTGTGTCGTTCACATAAGGGAGGGAAGGGATATTGAGATCTTGGTCGAATCGCACGCTGCTTTTTAATCACCTAATTAAAGAAAACAGCTGTCGGGGGTTAAAACTTGGCCAAGGGAAAACTCTATTGCAGCGATGTCAATCGAGTTGACCGCGATCATTCTAGGTTTTACATTTTCAGTTTAAGTTCAGCACTGCCACTATGACAAGATTCTTCAGTATTCTTCGGTTTAGTAAGAAAAAAAAGTGCTTGAGCTATTTTTTTAGAAAAACCTAGCTACTTAAATGTGGAATCTAGAACTATAGTGCATATCAGAAAAATTAAGAAAGCGGGTAAAATTAGTAAACTTCGTGTTTTAAGAAAAGTTGATGATATTATTCAATACCTGAAACGTTCTTTTTTTTAAAGTTATTTAATTCGAAATCAAAGCAAAAGAAATATTTTATTTGAAAATCTCTTGCATTGAATCTTTATTGAATCTTTTTTGAATTTTGAATCTCTTGCATTGAAATCTCGGGCTTTCCAACAAAAAATTCGAAAGCAGAGAAAATTTTGTCATGATGCCCAAATGGTTAGGAGATTTTCATACAATTTAATATTCAAAGTTTAGAATTCAGTATTAAGTCAAATATATAATTGCATGCTTTAAATCGACCGAAGGGCATGAAAGTCGATCTCTCAGCAGTTCATAAGGCCGCCCGTGTTCTATCGTTATTGAGAAAAATTGTAGTTTTACTTAGGTAAAGATTTCAAGAGAGACATCTTTATAGAAAGAATTAACGAGATTGAGGATTTAAAATTAGAAAAATTAAAACGAGATGATTGGAAATGAACTATATGTAATTTTCACTATCTAAATCAAAAGTTTTGGAAAATATTAAACGCAGCTATACTACTTCGTTACTTTATCAATCAATTTATCTGCCTAACTCTTTTTATATATGACGCATTATTACGTTTGATTCTTTTTCAATAATTTTAAGATATCGCTCTACTTAAAGATCGGTTAGATATCGGTTCTTAAAATATACCGATCTTAGATATCGGTAATACCGATAATACCGATCTTAGATATCGGTTGTTAAAAATTTTGGCCTGTGATAAAAGGCCAAAATTTTTAACAACCGAAATAGACAACTGTATCATGACAATTAAGATAAACTAGTGGCCCTGTTGCTTGAAATAGAGCAAATTTCACTTCATTTTCGGAATAACAAATGTCATTCTAACTTACGCAGCTCAATGCTTATTGTCCTTTAGCTTTTGCATCTAATTTATCAACTTTAACTAATTGTCACGGGCACTTAAACGAAACAATTAAGTGGGCTTCTTGGTAATGAGAAATTTTTTAACTTCTATCATACACATTCCTCTGCCATAGATGGGATTTCTTCTGGTTGCTGAACATCAGGAAAAATAATTTGTTTAGTGTCAATGAAGCAACTTGGCGGCAAATCGTGTTGTTGGCAAAACTATGATGGCCCCTTGTTAGACATCTCGTCGGCGGGGACAATAACTTTTTTCAGATTGACTTCTTTCATAGAAAATTATTACTGTTAAATAGTAAAGGTTATTACTGTTAAATAGTATAATGGAAACCGGTCTAAATTAAGGTTAATCTTTTTGAAAAGGACAAATTCATATCAAGCAACAAAGGTTCAGTTATTGAAAAAATTTTACAAATTTATTCAAAGACCTCCATTTTTAAAACCTCAACCTTCTTTTTTTACGTTCAGCAAAATAGGTTTCTAAGCAATTAAAATAAATAAATAAAACCTCATAGAACTTATACAGAAGGTCGTTCGCACTTTATGGAAACGATTTTAATAGTTAAGTTTTATGTATAAATGCCGTATTTTATGCGATGATTTGCTTCTATCTGATAGCCATGGTTCTTGACAATAGGTCTAGCTCGAATTTTCCACGAAACTAAATTTTTGCTTAGTACTGTCATGTCAGTTTTACCTCATTCCTCTTGGACCGTTTTCCAAAGTCCGTTCAGTGTTCTTAGATGCCGTTTTGCTAAGGCTCGTATTAAAAAACCGAAATCGCAAAGTTCCATTGGAGAGTCAGGTAATTTTACAGGTATTTCATTAAATGGGATACATGCTATTCCTATTTGTGATTCTTTCTTTGCTAAATAAACGGCAGTGCATTTAGACGTGTGACTAGAGGCTTTGTCCATAAGAAGCTTAACTTTATCAATTGCCTTTCCATATAAGGCTGGAATTTCTTCTTCAAAAATTGGTTCTAAAATATTCTGCTGATAGTAGAGTGAATTAATTTTGGCTTTACTTGAGACTTTTTTTGTTTTTAATTTGTCGTTGTAACAAAAGCCTGATACTATCATGAACTCCTTTGAGAACTTTTCTGTACACTGACGGAGCCATTTCGTACGGTCATTCCCGTCAGTTGATCAATAGAAAATTGATCTTTTTTTTTATTACAGTCACTTAAATACACCCATGACTCATCCAATGTTACCACAAATTTCCATTTTTCAACAACTAGGTGTTTTTCATATAATTTTCTACAATATTTTTTTTCAGCAATATGCTTTGGCAAAAGCAGACGAACTTTAGGTTTAAACATCTTTTTTAGCTTCAAATCTTTATGAATTATTTAACTTACAGTGCCAGAAGATATTCCTAGTTTCGATGCATTGGATCTTTCAGTCGGCGGATTTTCTTTTAGGATCAGAGACTTCACTTTCTTGATATTTACCTGCGTTCGAACAATCTTAGAATGAGGTTTCGCGGTCATGTTTTCATTTTTACTTTCAGTTAGACTTTTTTTACTTTCAAATTTAGTAAATTATAAATGCCTTCATTTGAAATGCCATAACTGCGATTTTTACACCGCTTTATAATTCGTTGATACGAATATTTCTCCTCGGAAAGCAGTTACGTAACCATCGAGCCATCTGTCAATTTTAGGAACCATTTTCAAAATAAATCTTTTATTTTGCATTCCAGTCAAAACAAAATTGTAGCAGACGATTATTCTGAATATGCCAAATTTTTATATCAAAATACAAACTACAAAAATAAATTACAAAATCGTTTCCATGAAGAGCGAACAACTTTCTGTATATAGATGAAGTATTTTCTTACTGTAAGACTGATCATAGAATACCATAAGCACTTTAAATGTGACACTAAAATGAGGGCCTTATATAGATAAGGGCAATGACAATTAAAAATGTATTACAAATAGCGTGTTTTTTTAACTTAAAAGTTCAGTGTGCGAGCAATAAAAGGAAATGAAAACAAGTAATGAAGTTCGAGCGCATGCTTTTCCCGTAGACTTTAAATGGTAACTGCCGATCCGTCACGCCCGAGCCCTTGCGTAAATCGCTTTTTTTTTTCTTCGACAGGCGCATTTACATGGTAAGACATATATTCTGATACCCCCAATCATATTTTTACGTTCAGTCGTTCTCGCAAAATTGTTCTCCATGTAAAGAACTTCTAGAAATAATATGTAGGTTATGATTTAATTATGAGACAAATTAGAAGCTATACCTTGATAGTTTGGTAGAATTTTGTTATATGCAATTCAACTGTAAACATATAATTGAATAAATAAAATTAAACTCCAAAGGCATACCAAAGAAAAATATCACTCATAAAATGTTCTTTGGAGGGGGGGGGGGGAGAAAATAGATTTTAGTCCAAAAAAATTGTTTATCCATGCAAAATGAATAGTGTACACTTATGTGAATATTGCAAATAAACAAACTTATTAATTCACAGAAAGATAATCAAAGAAGACGATTTTAAAATGTAGTTAACGTTAGAAAAAAAGCGAGCGCATGCCATTTAGAGCAGGGGTGTCCAACCCGCGGTCCACGGGCCGCATGCGGCCCAAAGGAAGTATTAGTGCGGCTTAGATAGAGAGCTCAAAGCGAAAAAAAATATCAATAGCCCTCTTCGGCTATGATGGCAAGCGGCCATTACAGACCCCGCTTTGTTGAAAAATAAACAGTTGCTTTGCATCATTGCTACTCCATTTACAGTCGGTATAGATATGCCGCCAGCAAATTTTCAAATGGAATGCATAGAGTTGCATTCTGATATCCAACTTAAAGAGAAATTCAATCAAATTTCTTTGTTGGACCTTTTTAAATCATACCTGATGAGAGATAAATATCTCTCACTGCATACTCATGCGTTATTCATGTCATCATGGTTTGGAAGCACGTACATCTCTGAACAACTATTTTCACGAGTGAAGCACACTAAGAGTCAAATTAGAACCAAAATATCGGATGAAAATCTTGAGAGTTCCCTGAGAATTGCAACCACTTCTTGAAACCACTAAAATTGACCCAGATATTGATCCATTCTTCTCTCAAATTCAATGCCAAATAGCACATAAATTTTATGACTCCTGTAGTTATCTTTATAATTATAAATAAAATTTATAATGAAATAAATATGTTAACTATATATTATACTTTTTTTACTGTTCAACTATTTTAAATGTTAGGTATATTTTTGTGTGGCCCAAAACAATTCGTCTTCTTTCAAAATGGCCCAAGTAAGCTAAAAGGTTAGACACCCCTGATTTAGAGGGAGAAAAATTTTTTATAATGCTTATACTTCAATTTTTAAATAATCAATAAGATGTGTACTTATAAATTAACAATTCGTCAGAAGCGGAGATCTTAATATTTAGAATGGTAATTCATTTATCGATTTTGGTTTAGTATGAAGGGAGAAAAAGGGATCGTCACCAAAAATCACCTTCTAGAAATAATATATACTAAGTGGCCCGTGCGAAAATTTTACATGCGAATAAAATACGATAAATTTTATAGCGAGGTTGATGGTTTGTAGTAGGATGAAAAAAAGAACCGGTTAATTTGATTAAAAGTATTGTTTGTGTGTCAATTAACAATAGTGCGTAAGGAGAATACAAATCCGATTAAAAAACTCCTTTGTCCACAGTATAGGAGGTGAAGCACAACACAAAACAGGGGAACATGAGATATGTACATGTCAAAACATATTTGTAGTCAATATTAAAAGTTAAACATGACACAAACTCGTGAAAAATGTGATATTTACGTTACAAAACCTCTTTGTATACACTATTTGATGATGCTGTATCGAAGCATCCGGGGAAAGAACTCTAGGACCAAAAGCCAATTTTAAATATCGATTTTTAAACAAACAATACAATGTGTCATTCTAGATTAATAATTCGTCAAAAGGAGAACTTAATCTTTAAAATGGTACCTCATATATCGATTTTAGGGGATCGTCACCAAAAATCACCTTCTAGAAATAATATATATGACGATGGTATGTTTTTTAAATTTAAAGGTTAGTGTTCCAGAGATAAAAGTAAAAGTAAATAAATAAGCGAGCGCGTGCTTGCCATCTAGCAATAAAGCAAATCTTTACATGTCTCGCGCACATATTCCCATAGAGTTTACAAAAGAAATTTGCCATTCCGCCACGCACCAACCGTTGTTTCTATTTCATTTTTTTTCTTCTTCGACTTGCAAATCTACATAGCAAGACTTTTATTTTGATTATCCATTAATTATGAGACAAATTAGAAGCCTTCCCTTGATAGCTTGGTAGAATTTTATGACATAAATATCTCTTTTTATAATGCTGACAGAATTCATATAAAGTCATACTTGACATAAATATCACGAAATCAAATTTTTCATTTAACAACACGTATGTCTTGTTAAATGATTTCCTTAGATTTAATTGTTAGGCGCTACTTTAAGGCGTAGGGTTCGCATTTTGTTTTCTCTCGGAAAATTAACCAGCCTGTCTTAATATGCAGGATTTGTAATCTCATCCCTTGGTAAAGATGGAAGTTTTATCTTAACAGCTTTACATAAAGATCGTTTGACTTAGACACGATATATTGTTGAATGGCGTATGCCGTATTTATGATTTTTTTTTCCTTTTTTTAACCAATGTGGAGGCACTTGTAATCAAACATTGGCCTATAGTATTTATGATTATATTGTAAATAAATTTTGAACGGATAGTTTGACTAGAATGTAAAAATTTCGGAACATAATCTTATTTCGCCCCTTTCCTCTTCATTCAGAAAAAATTAACAATAGTTCCCTCTAGTCATGGCCGTTACTTTCATTACTGAATCTTTCTTGCCGGCATAAATGAAGATTTTTCTGATGGGTAACATAAACACAAAGATTTATGTTAATTTATCAATAGCTGAATATATGTAGGTCAACCAAACAAACCCCTGAATAGGTTTTACTACCCAGTACCTCACTACGCGCTTATTCATATTTTTTCTCTCAACAAATAATGACCGAGACATGTATCGAATCCACTATCTGTAGCATCCTTAATCGATATTCTAACTAATGAACTTCCATGACATGTCGTTAAAGGTTATCCATTAATACAGTGATTGCAGTGCCTTTCCTTGAGACAGGATATAAACAGAGTTTTAAAACTTGCCCTTTAAAACAGGACCCTCTTAAACCTAAATAAATGACTAAGAAATGGCATTATGTCATGCGAGAAATAAATTTTCACGCTAGACATAGATCTAGACACAACCCCCAATTAACCGTCAGAGAGTAATCCCTTTTAAAATTATCTGTGCAGCATAAAAAAAAGAGGAACAATTTTCCGAAAGGATGTAAACATGGCTCGTGAACAAAATAACAAACTTTTTTCTGCATAAAGGGTGAAGATATGTAAATTTTGTTATTATTCTGACTAAACCCTATTTAAATAACTATATGAAGTTTGTTGAAAATCTCTGATTTGATGTTGACGGTATACAGGGGCATTTTTTAACTCTTCGTGTGTTTCGGTTTTCTGCGCACAACCAAAGTTTAATAAGTAAGGATAATGGTGTTTTTGTTGGGTGTATTATACTTTAGACTATAATCTTGCCTTCCAGCACGTGTTGTCACAGGCGTGCTAGACAGAAAGCCATTTTTTCGATCATTTTAGATACTAGAACAATGTTTATAAACTATTTGTGTTTTTTCAACAATTATGCTCATGAAAGAACAACTTTCCAGAATACGTTTTACATTATTTTAACGGAACAAACTGTAAGAATTGGAATGCGGTTATGTACATCTCGGGTTTCCATGCGTATTGCACTCATAGTCTTCTACAAACTCATATGATCATACACACTGAGTAGTGAAGCACACTTAAAACCACTACACACATTGTACACGCTGCTGCGCAAATTTATACATAGAGATAAATTGCAATTACAAAATGTTGATTCTCAGAAGAATATTAAGTTTTGGTTGCCAAAAATTAACGGAAAAAAACTTCTGATTTTCTGTGCCGTAACAGCCGTTCCTGAAAATGATGTATATATAAATAGAAGAAAACGGGAGATGTGTTAGGATAGTAGCGATTACTTACTGTCTTACTAGGTCTTATCAAAAACTTTTTTACTCTTACGGAATTCATAGTTATTTACCTAAATGAAATTTATAAAAAAGGGGAAAAAATCTATATATATAAAACACGTATGTATGCGGCACAAAAATCGACGATATTTCTACATTCCGAATGGCAACGGCTGCAACTACCATATGTAAACATTAGCGGTCGACCACAATTTGCAACCGCGTGCCAACATGGATTTACGCATTGAAATACGGAATGCTCGAATGCGAGATGCACGATCAAGTGAAAATTGGGAACAGTCTCAAGAAAGAAATCGAAGAAAAAGTAATTCATTAAGAGAGCGTAAAAGAGAGAGCATAAATGACCGCCAGGTTAGGCTTAACAGTCGCCGACAGAGCAACCTACAGCCAGTAATAGATAATTTTCTACACTTTTTTAAGTACTTGCTGAATTTTTACTCCATTTTATAAGTGAAGAAATTTTCCCAACAATTTATTATTTGATATGATTAAGTGTAGATATCTAAATTGTGAACAATAGCACATACAGAGAGTGATGTAATCCGCACCATTTAGTACTTGCTGAATTTTTACTCCATTTTTTAAGTGAAAAAAGTTGTTTCCCAACAATTTCTTATTTGATGTAATGATAAAGTGCAGATATCTTAATTTTGAAAAATAATACATACAGAGAGGGATGAAATTTATAAAATCATTGGTGTTGGGTTTCTCAGTCTTATCTTTCACTCTGTTCTGAAGTAATGGAAATTCGCATTTTTTAATCACGATGTTTTAGAATCAGCCTTGTAGAGAATATCCCTTAACAACGTATATTTATGATGACAGGTAATAGTAACATTCCTTACATATGTTACTTTCAGTTGAGTTGTTTTGCAAAAGAAAATATAAAACTAAAAGCGACCATGCTGGTCGCGCAGCGGCTAGTTATTTATAATCTTTGATAGCATAAAACGTCCTAAGTCTAACTTGAGTTTAATGCATATAGTGATAGAGTGTCCTCGATTTAATTATTCAACTGATATAAGTGCAAAAATTTAATTTTCTTGAGGATTTTTGTTTGATTCTTTATAGTTAGAGAAAATTGTATAGTGGGTGGTCAATTTGTGATTACTTCTTTTTGGGAATTGATAGATTGTATTTTGAACGTATATAGTCTAAATTAACTTCATAATAGGAATAAATTACACTCATCTCCAACTAACCGTTAAAGTTCATAGCCAGAGTGTTATAATGTCGTTCTTATAATAAAATTTGAGAAATTTTAATTTATATTGTAGCACGCAATTCTATATTCTATCATAAAGTAATGACGATATGCAGAATAAAATGCAGAATCCTCTGTATGGTGTGCATTTTACTAATTTTTTGGATGATCTAATTTTTATTTCTAAGGTCATTAAAAAAAATTAGATTATAGTCTTTTCCAGAATCCAAACTCCATCTAACAATTTGTAAGGCCATAAAAAGTGAACTATTGACAGAAATGATAAAAACGAAAATAAGAATGACAGGCGAAAGGTTGTGAAAGCGCTTGATAGGTTTCTATCAAAAGTTGAGAAACTTTTTGATAGAAATCTGTAGAATTCGATTCCGGACACCTACGAGGCATGACATGAAACAAAAATTCCCCAAGACACCAAATTTGGTAATATTTCAGTAACACTTTCCAGATAAGAAATGTTATGATTCGCATTGATGATCTACGTAATAAAATTAAATTAAGAAAATTTTAGAAGGTAAAGTAAAAAATCTAAAGTAAAGAATGAAGAAGTAAAAATAAACGGAAAATAGAAGAATGGTATAAAGAGGATGAAAAAGAAGAATCCTCTTTAAAATTTGCTGTGTCCTCTTAGTTTCAAGGTATAAATCTCATCTTAGTTTAAAGATGTTAGTAATAACAGGGTAGGTTCTCACCTATCTTCCGAAGAATGAATTGGTTTTCCCCATATAAAATTCCTAAATGGTGAGCAGGGCCCGATTTAGAAAATTCTTGACTATTGGCACAACTCGGGATTGGGGGCCCCCTAATACTAGTGTGGTCACAAAATTTCCAAAATTTATGCACAAATAATAATAATAATAATAATAATAATAATAATAATAATAGTAATAATCATGAATCATTGTGAAAGTACCATTTTACCAAGAATTGGCTATTTGAAGAGTAGAAGCCTAGATCATTATCAAATAACAAAAAGCAATACAACATATTAACTTCATCATTAAAGCACCAATACAATGCAACAAGAAAAACTTATTAATCCCTTATATACATATAACTATACATATGATGAACTATACATATAACTATACATATGATGAACCAATCAATCAAATTTGAAAGGATATATAAAAAAATTGCTATTAAAAAGGTAAAATAAAAAAAGATTGAATTGGGAATTTTTTCTTTTAAAATAAAAATTTTGGGGTGCCCCAACATCCGGGGGCCCCTAGGCCCGGGCCTACCGGGCGTAATGGAAAATCAGGATCTGATGGTGAGTATTTTTTTTGATTTGTTAAAATGTCAAATACTGCAATCCCCTTTTCACACTTTCAGTATCTGGAACATACAACGGAAAGAACAGTTTCTAATTCTTCATAAAGGTAAAATGACATTTCTAAGATAGTGCTGCACATAACAGAGGTAGTATAAAAATAAGTAACTTCATGAGTACAATACACGCACACACAAACAAACACGGCATTGGTATGCGTACTGGAATTCAATACTACAGCGCTGCAAAGCTATAGCACGGTTAAAATACATTTGATTGTTGTTCATGTATTACGTCTTGACGAAAATCAAAAGAAATCCTTACTATAAATTAAAACCCTGTTCTCTCTAACGCAATTTTCTTCCAATGAGCTGCATCATGTAAAGAAAAGTATATCCTAAAAACGAGAAGAGATACAGCGTCATACCAATGCGTCAAGTAATGAATTTTTGAATAGGTGCCACTCTAGACACGTCAAGTGCGTTTCACAGTATTGCTGAAATTATTAATAGGTTGTCACATGACTTGTGAATTTTATAGAGATGTTATCAAAAATTGATACAAAAAGGTCACGCAGCGATTAAAATGAAATTAAGTTGTTAATAGGCTAGCAACATCACGAAGCTATAATGCGAATTTAAAAATGAATGCGAAAGAGAAATCTCTGACACGATCGGTAACACAAAATAATAAAATTAATATTCAAGCAAAAATATTAATGGCCAGCAATCTTTTAATAGATAATTTATAGAAAATTAAGATAACGGCCATAAATGAGTTCTTAATTAATATTAGCGTACAAACAGGCAACCACATTAACCAATAGGCTTCTAAATTGGTAACGCCCACTGGCGCTTCAGAGGGCACCACAAAGTATTTCTTGATTGATGAACAAATGAAAGTTATCTCTGGGCTTGATGAAGCTCTATTTTTTATGTTTTCATAAGCCAGCGAACAATGTTTGAGAGATTATTAATAGAGGACTTGATGAAATTGGAGTAAGCCGAAAAAAGATGGGTGGATTAGAACAACCCAGGGTTGGCGATATTTTGAAGAAATGTTGGCACAGTTTGGCGGATCTTCTAGGATATGTTTTCCAGAAAATGAAATTAATTAAAAAACTAATCCTTTTTACACTTTCAGTATAGGAAATTGGATTACTAAAAACAGACAGAACAAAGGGAAGAAGGGGAGTTTTACAGTGGTATTTTGGATTCTTTTAAAACAGACACGAAATTGAATTATATGGAGCTTATTTTCAAAATATTGAAAATTTAAACGGTCTTAGCTCTAACAAAGTTTATTAGTCATATTACTGTAAAGAATGGCCTTTCTTACTTTGTAAGGAATAAACCAACTTTAATATCGTTTAAAATAAGAAAATAATTTGATAAAGTGAACCAGTGATGGGAACGTGGTTCAGCAATGGCCAAAACTTTTATTACAGACGAGGAGGCAGTCTACAAATTGCACAAAATACATCATTAATCGAAAAAGACTAAACCATCTTTACATTTATAAAATTATCACAACATTTTGCGAATAAGTTTAAGGAAAAGCACGTTTAAAACCTAGCCTGAAAGGGCCTTGATGGTTTACTCTGAGAGGGGAGAAGCTTTTTCTGAGGGTGATAACATGTTGATAACATGTTGAAGGCTAGAGATATCTGGATGAGTTCTTTTTTTTTTTTTCCGCATGTTTAAAAACAAATTATTGATCATGTTAAAGCTGGGTATTTTTCTCTTTCTTCTTTACAATGACACTACAATTAACGATAAATCGTCTCCAACAACCTAAATTCTTTTCACAGGGAAAAGAGAAATTTAATTGTTTAAATGTCCGGATGCAGAACAACCAGTATGTAAATGTTTTTGAACCCTTGATCGCGCGTTCTATGAGCTGATCTTTAGGATCCCAGGGATGATTTTGAGTCCTGGCGGACAAAGATCAAGTGCCATTTTGTTATGATAGTACCTCAAAACATTTTTTTTTTCACTCTCAGTACTATAAAATATTTTAACTCATTTATTTTTTTTTAAAAATATGTATGTTTTGGAGTCCTTTCTGTAATAATGCATAGATAAATTGCAAATACGCGTTGTAGGCTTTGCCTACTTTAGAACATTTTATTTAAACGGATTCCAATAAGATTCACTTCTAAAATGTTAGAGACAAATCAAAAAACAGTATCTAAATAAGAATTAATGAAGAATAAAGGGGGTGTGAAATCGTGTATGTGTGTGTGTGTGTGTGTGTGTATGTATATATATATATATATATATATATATATATATATATATATATATATATATATATATATATATATATATATATATATATATATATATATATATATATATATATATATTATATATATACACATACATATATACACGAGAGATTTCGGCTGAGTTAACAGTATTGTATATCACAGATTTGCCACGCATCTGTTAAAGCAAAGCTTCCGAACTTGAGGGATCACTATATCCACTTTACTATATTCCAAATAAATTCACTTATAAAAGAATGAATCCCAAATTTGTTGAAAACATTCTTATTCTCAACTTAAAGTAACCACAGTTTCCACTGGATATTAATTAATTTCGGGTCTGAGGTAACATTAATAATGGATATCAAACATTTTATTATATGTTTGGTAATAAATAAAAATTTGTAATTGATATGAGGGAATAAAAATGTTTGACATTATTAAATGAAGAATGTGTCAATTGACGTACTGCACAGAATGGATCCTGCAATGGTTTCCAAATTATTCCTAACATTTACGTAATTTTAACATATTTGCCTTCAATAAAATCCGTTTCTTCTCTACGTTATTATCAGGACGAAATAGATGTATGCAAAACTAAAGGCCTATTTAATAACAATCACGAACTTAAGATTTGTTTTGAATTGGAGAAACGCAACAAAAATGGACTTAGTTACTATCCTAGATGAAAAATTAAAATTTTTTAAGAATCATACATTACAAAATACAAAACCGGTACGTTTTCAATTTTTACTTTACTCTTATTATTTTCAATTTTTCTTGTTATGAATTCTGAAAATGTATGACAAGAAACGTCATAAGTTACAAATAAATTAATCGGTTAATTTTTTTAAAAAATTCCGATCCAGCTGTTTTAAAAGATCCCGGAATTACCACAGACATCCTAATAACTCCTCAACCCAGGCGTAATCGAGAGGTGCTGTATAATTCTCGTTATTCGAAATGTTGCATGTCTAACGTTTCAGATACGAATCCATCCACCGTCATATTTTTCTGCCCTAAAATAAAAACTCTTATTTATCTCGGCACGTGACAAAAATGAGATTCGTTCGAGGCCGAAAATGAAACAAAGCATGAAAAACTGTCCGATGTACACGGGTAAAAAATACATGAAAAAAATAAACATTATACAGACAAGTATTTAAAAGTCGGTGTGGTGGTAAGAAGCAGCGAGCCAGCGAGGCAGGCAAAAGCTGCACTGCAATTTATCAAGATCCGCAAGCTGAGGTATGTGGCGACCTCTTCAAACAGGCAAAGGTAAAAAAAGTATCATTAATTATTAAGAATAGCCACTCCCTGCATTTGGGCTTTAAACACACGTCTAATAGGTTCTTTAACCATTTACTTTGCAGTGCTGCACACACATAGCCCTTGCTCTACCAAAAAAGGTCGACACGTCACATGGAGGCAGGCAAGGATATTTTACGGATGAGTAGAAGGTGGGGTTTTTCTCCGCAGGAATATGAGAGAAAATTTATAATTATTTCAATCCAGAAGCACTTTTGGGCAATGACTATGAAATATCCTTGAAAAAGAGCCGCCTCCTCAAAGCTTCGGCAACAGTAAATTGTGGGTGTAGCGAAAATACAGCAGTCTCCGTGTATCGTGTACGTCCATTTGCATGAAAGAGCCCAAATTGCAGGGAATAATTTTAACTTAGAGAAAAAGAAAAGGGGTGTTTCCAACGATAAAAGAACCAGATCACCGACTAAAAATCTGAGTTTGTACCAATTGAAAAAAAAAAGAAAAAAAAGAAGAGAGTGTTTTTAGCAAGCAATCTTGATAATAAACTGCTTTTTATCTTAGTATTCATAAGGTGATGATCAGGAATAAACCTAACCTGAGCAAGCATTTTAAATAGTTGATAGGTTTACAGCTAGTTTATTTATCAATTGAAAAGACAGGAAAAGTAAAGTTACAAGATTTATTTAATCAACGATTGCACAAACAAGGTAAGGACAAAAAAGAGGTTGCTGATTTTTGATTTAAAAAAAATATCAATTAAATAACTAAAAAATAATGAAATTATGCAGTTTATCCAGGAGGGAAGAAATTAAAATATGATATTAGTTTCTAAAGATCCTTGGTGACAAGTATTTATGAACTAACTGTGAGGATGAACGCCCGGAGTTATAAGTCTATAACTTACCTATTGATTGAATTATGTTAAATATGCATGACTTATTAATTCAAAGATGGAAATAAGCAAAATAAGGATTTAAGTAGGGCTTGTGGCGGTCCAGTGGTACAGCGCGTCGGTTTTCGGTGCTGAGGGTGCTCAAATCGAATCCCGGCGTTGCGCCACGAAAAATGTCTCCGTTCGTGTCGTCCCTTAATAGGGGGTAATGCTGTCCGGTTATATGGTGCCCCCATAATAAAATGGACAGTAAAACTGCGGCGTAGTAAGGGCGAATGTTTGATTACAAGTGCCTCCGCATTAGAAAAAGAAAAAAGAAAAAAAGGATTAAAGTGAAGATTCCGTGATTCGTGGTAAAAATCAAGATTGTAAAATTTGGAAGTTTATAAAATTATGCAGCATAACAAAGAGAAATGCAGTAACGAACATACAAGTAAATAAAATGATTTAATTAATAATAATATATAAATGGAAGCAGCAATTTCATTCACATAGATAAATTCTATTCAGCATCATTTGAATTTACACGCGCGGCAAGTTTTTTTTATATCAATAAATAAATTCGTGAAACTGTTTCATTCAGATTCTTACACACAATTAATACACGATTAATAATGGATATCATTATAATATTTTTTTAAGCGTAATACCAGAGGAACTATATGAAGGCAGATCAGAATAATGGCATTTTATACAAAATAACAATTTTATTTAAATTACTGAAACAGCAAAACGATCACTGATTATCTGTGAAGAGAAAGAAAATATCTGAGCTGTAAGTCTAGACACAAAAGCTAAAATTTCATTTTCTAATCCTCTTCCATACGCGTTTGTGAGAGAAGCCAGCGGAACATAAGACGTTTCCTCAGTTTGCCTGTTTACAATTTTCTTTCTACTAAGCGGAAATGAAAAGCTTTCATCCTTTGAAACTCTAACTCATAGGGCTCTTATCCTTAACGGAAAATGTCACCCGAGTCTAGTTTCAGTAATTGTATCGACCCATCCTTAAATTTGCATGAATATTTATTTGCTTTCAGAAAGAATTGGAATTCATAATAAGTAATCTTCCTGGAGAATAACTGATATTTAAACTTTTTAATTTTAGTATATTTAAAAGGAAAGGGAAAATTTGTTATTTTTGGATTACAGATATTCCTCGACTTACGACCGAGAAAGGGACAGAAACATTGCTCGTAAGTTGATTTGGTCGTAAGTCGAGTTTCAGATTTTTTTTTTTTTGGTTGATGTTGTTGTATATGTTCATACATATAATTTTTTTTTTTTACTTTTATGCATACATACGTAATTTAAAATACATTGTACTTTATTTAGAAGACATAAATTATTCTTCGCCATCACTACTTATTATGTTTGTACTTTCCAATGGCTCAGAATTTGCGACAGAAGATACGTTGCAAGTGTTTTTAACAAAGTTATCTAAGGTAGTTTTTAATAGTCATGTAATACATATAGGTATGTACTGTACATTCAAGGAACAATATTTTTGAGGAAAAGATAAAAATAAGTAAAAAATAAATAAAATTTCGGTAGTAAGTGCGAGAGGTCGTTAGTGGAGGAATACCTGTACCTACAGAGACAGATCAGTCACATGAAATGCTTCTGAAATGGTAGATTAAAAACCATGTCTTATAAGGAAAAAAATAAAGTATCCATTGGATTTATGGTCTGCTCTAACAATTCATTGCAAACTAAGTGATTAAACATCTCTGAAATGTATCAAAATTGAAGTTTTAAAGTGAATGTATAAAATTGGTGCTGAGCTTTAATCGGTAAGCTGTGCTGTCTTTGTTGTTGTTGCTAATGCCCCCTGGTTGGAGGTTCCACTCACCAGAATCTGTAAGCTGTAAAAACACGGACGAAAGCCAGTCTCTTAATAATTTATTTGTGATAATTGCATTTGTTAATTCATCATATAAGCCAGTGTGGTCCAACCTTTAGTTACCTGAAGGCCAATCAAACTTTAGTATAGGAATGTGAGGGCAGAGACATTCCAGAAAGAAAACGAATTACATATTGCATTCAAAAACTTTCATTAAAATTTATGTTAAAAGAAGTTAAATATACTAGTTTAATATACCACTTCATTTTACAGTCGAAAAATCAATGTGATGATTGGCACTGCTTTCCTGATAAAAGTTTATCAATGTCCACTGTAAGTTCAGTAAGGCAAAGTCTCAGGTTCGATTCCAGTGAAGCGCTTTCAATTCGATTTCTCGTTTTTGATTTAATTTGTTTGAGAGCAGAAAAAGAACTTTCGTAAACTTTTATTCAAAAACTTTTATTAAAATTTATGTTAAAAGAAGTTTAATATACTAGTTTAATATACCACTTCATTTTACAGTCGAGAAATCAATGTGATGATTGGCACTGCTTTCCTGATAAAAGTTTATCAATGTCCACTGTAAGTTCAGTAAGGCAAAGTCTCAGGTTCGATTCCAGTGAAGCACTTTCAATTCGATTTCTCGTTTTTGATTTAATTTGTTTGAGAGCAGAAAAAGAACTTTCGTAAACTTTTATTCAAAAACTTTTATTAAAATTTATGTTAAAAGAAGTTTAATATACTAGTTTAATATACCACTTCATTTTACAGTCGAGAAATCAATGTGATGACTGGCACTGCTTTCCTGATAAAAGTTTATCAATGTCCACTGTAAGTTCAGTAAGGCAAAGTCTCAGGCTCGATTCCAGTGAAGCACTTTCGATTCGATTTCTCGTTTTTGATTTAATTTGTTTGAGAGCAGAAAAAGCACTTTCGTAACTAAACTTTTTGTACTAAAATATTTTTCCAGTAAGAAGGGCAAGGACCAACAAAAATCATTTGGCGGGCCGCGGGTTGGACCACACTGATATAAGCTAACAATATTAGCTTCTTATATTAGAGCCCTTCTGTAAATTTCTTTTTCTCAATCTATAACCTTCTTAGCCTCATCGGCCCCATCTCTCTGATTCTGAAAGGCTTGTTATTGGTGAGCAAAGCATGACTTGGCGGTAGAATGATAAAGAAGCTGAAAGTCTCGGGTTTAGTTCCACAGATGAGTAAGTTGCTTTTAGATTATAAGAGAAAAATCGGAAGAAGAGGAGACTTGGAAATTTACGTTTTTAGCGGCCGCAAATAGTAATTAAAAATAATAATAAAAAGATTTAGGCCGTGAGTGCTGCGGCGAAACCATTGGGGGATTGAAAGCACTACCACTCCTCCTTCAGTACTGATTTTTGTCATCAAACATCCCCTTCTTAGAAACAAAAATCCCACCCCGGGGACCCTTTCTTAGAAAGGGATTCCAGTTACATTCCTGTTAGGATCAAGAGGGTCACACTCTGGTGGGGGAGAATATGAGGATTATTAGTGACGACATTAATTACATTTCTCGGAGGTGAAAAAGAGCAACAGACGTGTCTTACGAATAAAAAATATCTTGCTTGAAGTTTAAATGCTTGAAGTACATGTGATCAGAGGAAAATCCAAAAATTTAAATTTAGTAACCCGTTTTGAAGCATCTGAATAATTCTTCTTTTCAAATTCATCTGCCCATCACAAGAGTTCAAGTTAAAACTTCAAGCTTAGGGATGTGATGGATCCCTAAAATAAAAAAAAAAAATTCATCGCAATCTGAATTCAAAATATCCATCATATATGGCAAGAGAAACCGTTTTTCTGCCATATCTTCATCAGCCGCTGAGCAATTAACTGTTAAGAAATATTTGCTACTTATCGTACATTTTAAATAAAGCATCAAATAATAACTTCATGAAGTAACACTAGATTTTTAAAAATGTGGAGGTCAAATATTTATGTAAATAATTATACGTCATAGTAACGTAAAATATTATATTGTTATATATTTCATAAATATTTAAGTTAGAACTAAATATTGTGAGTAAAGTAAGGGATTTTTTTTATATTTTTCCGTTAACAGATGGCGCAACTTGCATGAAAAAAATGTAAGTCAGTTATGTGATTCATTTCGTCTGGCATTTCAATTAAATATAACGTATTTAACTTAAGTTTAAATCACACGCTATACTTTTTGTTTTATTAGTTTTCTGTCGCTCGGAAACATCATTATTCAAATAATAATAGAGTGCATAGTATAATTTTAGTTTTAAAAAAAGTTTTTTTAAAAAATCCTCAAAGTTAAAATAATCTCCTTGTTAAATCTCAAGAATCATTTTGAACTTTAAAAACTAACACAATTTACAATCATATGATTAAAAAAATCAGGGTGTGAGTTCCTATAGATGAAAGTTGTGTGTCATTTCTCAAGACTCTTAAATTAAATTTAGATATATCTTTTATTTTCATTCATCAAACTTTGAATTATTTATCTGATATAAATGCATTTTGCTTTCTCTTGAATGTACGTAAGTATTTCCCTAGAAGTGAACACCGTTTTGTCGATTTTGGCTCTATATATTGTAACATTGTTAATAGAGATCACCACACTTTTTATTGCGAATTCCGTATAGTAACGGGAGTATTAAGTATAAATTATCATTAACTTCTTTTTTTAATTTATTTATATTATTCTATTCAATAGTCATAAAAATGAATACATGCTCAAAATAATGAATGCTCTTTTGTATAAATTAAGTCTTTTATTTACCATATTTACAAATGAGCATATGCAGTCATTAAAAACAGTTATTTGTGTTTGGGCGTGGGTATACAATGATATCATTTCATTAATCCATAACACTAGTGACAATAGAGTCATTTTCTGGGATTGCAGGGTGTCAATGAAGAGTGTAAATTTCATTTAATGATCGTTTCCATCTGACTTTTGATTAATACGTGTTTTTATCGACCCTCTCCCCCTATTGGCTACACTTCTTTTTCTAAATCTATGAAAAAAATTATTGCAATAACATGGTAATACCCTATAACCATTAAAAAAAAAACCACACTTCCCTTTATATTCATACATAAACGTTCACGCATGATAAAAAAATAAGAAATCAAAAGAATTTGCCATAGCCTTCTCATTATGGGGTAAACAACATAACGTTATTTAATTAAATGAAATATATTGATTGATTGATTTAACGGTAATTCCAGATCACTAAATTCCTTTCAGTTTATCGCACTTAGCATTTCAAGTACACTTCATAATAATGATAATAATAATATTGTATATATATATATATATATATATATATATATATATATATATATATATATATATATATATATATATCCATCTTCTGTTTCATATGGATTGTACGGTGTCTGAGTATGTTTATTGTATAGATCATACTTATCTGAAACAATCCATTGGTTTTTAGACAGTATTGACACCGCTGAAGATGAAATATTGTCTAAAACCTCTTTCAATCTTATCTTTTCATGTTTTTGGTTCCTGGCTGTAGTAGCTTTAGTGCTCATACTACTTTTTCAATAAACTACTGATATTCTAAAACCACTGAAAAAATTTAACTTCCTTTACATACCTAAACATATACTGACAAAGGTTAAAACACAATGGAAGCAAATCTTATTTTTCACCAGTCTTCTGTTATTGGTGAAAACGACAACCTAAAATTAATTAATCATTTGAAGCAGAATGATTAATTACTTCGACGATAATTCTAGATTCAGTCGATATGTCGTATCATTGAATTTCTCGAACTTAATCGCTATTAGTCTTTCGACCGTTATTAATAATAATATAAATATTATTTATTCATACTGTATGTAAAGAGAGAGAGAGATTAAAATATTCAAGAAAAAGAAAATTTTTAATTACACTGCACTCTTTATGACCAGTGCTAATTATTTCCCGGGTGTGCAAAGATAGTTGGGATACACGCATAATTCAGAAATTGGCTCTGTATGTAATAAAAAATGCACTTTTAGTGTTTTAAATGCACTTCAAGAAATTAATAAACTATGGCTTCTTTAAAATAATGATTGGACTTGCATAGATTTTAGATTTATCTCTCAAATAAAAATCTGTCATATTTGTTTATACACGGTAGGCACATTAGTTCGGACATTTTGCATATCCTTTCCAATCTTATGCTTTTTCTAGGTACCTAAAATCTGTTGACGGAAAATTGAGGATTCAGTGCAACCTGATGATGAAAAAGAAAAAGAGTAGATTTTAAAATTATTATACTATTCGAGAGTCACGAATTTCATAAGCATGGAGACATTTAAATAGTGTATGGCAGCGAATTGCATATGAAGTAACGTAACCACATAAAAGTTTATGCAATTGTAATGAGCTTAAACAATTGTAAATTTATGGAAGCTTTTATAAATTCTTTAAATAGTCGGCATACCACATCGAGTTGAAAAGCATTGTCTAATTGCTCAAAGAACTTTCCCATGTAACAGATCCTTCTACGCTGCCCAACAATGCAACACTTATCGGCAGCTTCTTATGGGTTAATGAATACTGCCATTAAACCCCGACCATTTTGTTGTTAATGGGCTCCAAGCATGAAGTCATTGTGAAAGCAACACAAAGAGCCAGGTCCTTGCAAATACTCTGACAAGACACGGGATCTTCGTCAGATCGTAAAGCGTACAGTGGCACTGCCTTTGGCAACATTATGCGCATTTTATATTATTTCTTTCGTATTTTTTTTTCTCATAATTATTATAGGTTGGCTTCTTTTTATTTTGTTGATAAGCAAGTATTTTTCCGCTGTTTGCATCTTGAGAGCTGAAATAGATCTAGTTCCGTTGACAATCGAGCCGTCTTTTTTGATAAGAGGATAACTGATTTGCGCAAATAAATGTACAGTTTTTGTTGTATGATAAATATCCTTTTATGTTCCTTTCCGATTTCCCAGCAAACGAATCTAAATACATTTCCATTCTTGTCATATTAAATAATAATCCTTCTATATATAAATAACAGAGATCGTCGACATTTAATTGGTAAGATAGTGTTTATCTGGTCTGTGCTGAGCTTAACCATTTAATAAGCTATGTGAATACTTGGACATAATTCATTATAGTGTCAATAATGCACATTTCTATACTTAATTAAGCATTTTATTTTAAATAAATAACTGGTACTGGTTTACATTTAATAATAAATAACCACTCCTGTCATACTGAATCCACACACAACTAAATAGGAAGCACAGAGAAATTATCAAAATTTAATAGTTAAGGAAGAGATGACCTGGTCTGTGTTAAGCGTCTACCGTTTACAGAGTATAATTATAGGGTTAATGGCGCATAATGTTGCTTTTAATTAAGCTTTTTTATTGAAACTATAAAATTGGTACTCCTTTTTCTTCGGTCATATTAGGTTATAAATAACCATTCTAGCCATATTGAATCTTAACTCATCTAAACAGAAGGGAATTATCAAAATTTAATAGTTGAGATAGCGATATTCTGGTCTATGCTATATATATTATACCATAGGAATTCTATTTCCTAATGTAAAAAAAGTTAAATGATTTTCATAGTTAAAAGGTTCTTTAAACGAACTTTCCAATATAATTTTTCTTCCTAAATATACCGGAATATTTTTTGATGCCAAGTTTGTGCATCAGAAAATAATTGGAGATATTACGAAGCAAAAAATTTTGGAAAATATATTTAATATAGGAATACTTTTTGTACAAAAAGTATAGAACATATTTATCAAACGCAAGTCTTGTGAATATCATTAAATAAGGAGAATTCCTATTAAAAATGGAGTTCGTGGAAGAAGAGAGAAAACAATAATTTCTAACAATAGTTTTATACGCTTTTTCGCATTTAGAGTTAAAATTGTACAGAAATAATCACACACTTGTTTATAGAACACAAAATATATTACAACGTTCAGACCACTAACATACAATCAACCCGTTACACTCTCGGGGATAAGGGGTAGTCCATCACTAAATGAAAAAAATAACTAATTAATAAAAATCGAATGTCTCTAATCCCCAATCCTTGACCGTAAATGCACTATACTGCACGACAGCATGATTTATTAATTTACATTATAAACAGAGTGGGCAAGCACGTAGACTCAAAGAAAGTGAGAAAGGGGCAATGGAGTATAAGTACAGTATGCGATGCAAAAGATGTACCGTTTTTAGATAACAGCGAAAATATCAAAATTTTTTAAACATAGTATGTATAGATCCCAGAATGTTTAATAAACTCAAAACCTTCTGTTTAGTGGACAGTAGTTTTTTTTTAATGCAGTTTGAATTTTTTATGGCAAATTTGCGACTAATGAATTTAAGGACAACTTTAATTATATGTAGATCTGTTTCATTCGGCGGAGTTAAAAAAAAATGACTTATCTCAACAACCCCTAGACCAGTGATCGTCAACCAGGTCCCTACCGCCCCCTACTGGGCGATAAAAGATTTCATGGCGGGCGTTGGGGGTTTTCGTCCGGTGCTACAAATTGTGTTCTCCCTCCATTATACACTGCTAACAACTTCGCTAGTTTAAATTGCAAAAGCATATTTTAAAAAGTCACTTTTGAATTCGATCTCTATACTTTGACTATAGATAATAATTCATCGGACACTTCTCAAAGTAAACTCAAGGACGAGGGAGTTACGAATGATCCCCGTAGCCATATGTATAAACATACATAAAGTATTAAATAAAAAGGTAAATTTTAGTACATTTTTTACTCTTCCTCCCTATAAATTACATCGCTCTAGCGCTAAATTGTTTCAGTGCAGCACAGGTGGGTGGTAAAAATTTTTTACCATTAACAAAGATACAAAAGTGGGCGGTAAGTATTAAAAGGTTGACGACCCCTGCCCTAGACCAATGTACCAATGTTAGAATTTGCGCAAGATAAAAAGCAGACATTATGCAGTTTCCTGCAGTCGTCTAAATATTTTCACTCTGCATAATGATTAAAAGTATTGCTCGAATAAGAGCATAAAAATTTCTGACAAAAAATAACAAGCAGCTTCCAAATTGTGATACGGCACTGCTTGCCAATTTACAAGAAACTGAGCTCAGTCTTACTCACAAAAAATACCCATTACTGCGTTTCTATACCTTAAGATATTCGACAAAACCTGTATGTTTGAAAAAAAAATGTGCGGGCTTTTTTAATATCGACTGTAAGGATGTATTCAAAACGAATATTTTCTTGAAATTATTTTGCAGTTCATATGAAATTTTTAAAAGAAACTAAAACTTATCTTGCAAAACAAAATTTTCCTTTCTCAGATGTCACTCTCATCATGAGTCAACCAATTTTAAGCTAAGTTAGTGAATTATTGAAACTGACAATCACAAATGAGATTTCTAATTAAACTTTTTTTCTTGTTTAAAGTCAAAAACCTTTTGTATTCGAATCATTATCGCGTATTATTTAGTTTTTACAAACAAAATCACATTTTTCTTTTCCCAATGGATTAACTTAATTTAACCGATTTAATTCTAACATGTCATGTAGTTGGCAATTCATCCTTCACCGATGAAGTGCCAACTGCATAGGTTTATTTATAACAGGCAAAATTGGAAAAATATCAGTTTTAATTACGGTTCGAAACGAAACAAACTTTGACAGAAAAATAAAATCACATAGCAGCTTTTGAAAGACCAAATGAGCCACGAAGATTTAATAAATGTTCAAAAGGCATTTGAATGACAATAAAAAATCGCATAAAACCCGCTCCAGTCACCGCAGAACAACAAGGTAACGTTATATACAAGAAACCTCGTCTATCATAAAATCCAAGTAAGCTTTGAAAGAGTATTCAAGGGGGAAAAATTGCTCAGAATAAAAGAAATGAAAACCCAGTGCAAAGAAAATAAAATTGAAAAAAAAAGTGAAGGAATAAAAACATATATAAAAAAAAAAAGAACTCGAGGGGGGAATAAAGACTTTTCACGTGACCTCAGCTTCCGCTCTCAGATCCAACCCGTAGGCTTCTCTTACCTTTTTCGTCGTCCTGCTAGCCCACGTATTTATTTTTATCTTATTTTTCTATGGTCGGTGTGCTGGACTCTTCCGGCGTAGGCCTTGCCAGCGATATGGGAACAAGTCCCATGAGAATAAGGATTTGTGTTTCTAAGGGTTGACGTACATTATGCTCGGATAAGCTTCTACTTTCGAGTGTCTAGGGTGAAAAAACATCTCACATGCTACAGTTCCTGAAGGGCTTTACCGGAGGACCGATTTTGCAAAAACAGGAAAATAAAACATCTAAAATGTATAAATATTTTTATCAATATTTTTGTATGAGAACGTCTTACACGAAAATAATAATATATTTATAAAAATTCGTTAAAAAGTATAGAATAACCGACATGTTATGAATATTTATGATCTAAATTTAATTTACAGTCTTAATGCATTTTGTTTCTCAGGTATACAGTTTTATTAGTTATAAAATCAAGTTTTCGGTCCCTTTGATGCTTCTATCTCGTTCATATAACGAGTAAGTGGCATACACATGAAAAGTAAATAATTAAACAAACTCTCTCTCTCTCTCTCTTTCCGTCTTCAAATCTATAATACATCTAAGCTTTCCAGTGAAAAAAAAAATCTATTTCACGTATTTGCTGTAGCATTTAGTTATTTTTATGCATGAATATATTACGACTAGATCACCCAAATTAATTTTAACGTAAAAAAAATGAATGAGAAACTCCAAAGTGCTGAGAGAAAAGAATCATAATCAGACAGAATTTTTTTTCTTAGTTCAGTTAAGTTTGTTTAGTAACAAGTAAATGCGCCAAAAAATTGTAAAAGCCATATTTTTATGTTCTACGTTTGTAAATCTGTTTTGCATGAATATTATTGAATTTTAAAAAAATTTTAAAATTTTGTTTGTAATCAATAAAATATTTAAATTTGCTTTTAAGTCGCTAAAACAGTTCATAATCTTAAATAAATGATGGAAACATAATCGTAGGTTAGTCCACGTTTAGTTATTCACCATATCAAAAATTACAGCCATCTGTCCTTCTTGTATAATGTAAAATAATGACCGCCTGAAACTTTATTATTAACTTCAAAACGAGAAAGGTTATTTTTAATTTAGCATCAAAGAAAATATTTTTTAGTAATTTTAAAATTATATTTCAAAGAACGTTCTTTGTTTACAACTGAACTTTTTATTATTTTCTATCTTTTTGTGTTACTGAAGAACACCCAAACTTATCCTTGGTCTCCTGACCCTTTCATTTACATGATGATGCATAAAAGAAAAAAATACAATTTATTTATCATCTTCGTCAAATCAATGGCGGCTCCAGTCCAGAGATTTGAAGAAATATATATATATATATATATAGTTGACAGAGAAAAACCAGTATGAGCACTAAAGCTACTACAGCCAGGAACCAAAAACATGAAAAGATAAGATTGAATGAGGTTTTAGACAACATCTCATCTTCAGCGGTGTCAATACTGTCTAAAAACCAACGGATTGTTTCATATAAGTATGATCTATACAATAAACACACTCAGACACCGTACAATCCATGAAAAACAGTAGAATTGAATAAAGAGTTACTTAACCATAGTACACCAAGCCTGGCGCTAGACAGAGTGGAAGTTAAGAACAAGTAACCGCAAGATGACTGACGTCACAAAACTTGCAACCATGGAGATTATGGAAACACAGAAACTGACTTACTATGGATACTGTGTTTTAGGACTATTAAACCTTTATTAATTTAGTTTTTTATTATTATTACTTAGAGTATTTTTTATCTTATTTTTATTTTTACTTAAGATTTTAATTTATTTTTTCATTTTTTATTTTTAGTAGTTATTTTTTCTAATTTTTCTTATTATTATGATTTACTTATTAAATGCAACAGAACAAACTATTCATTAAAACTAAAACAACCAATTATGTGTTTGAATAGACTTTCGGGGTAATAATTACGTGTTAGCACAGCTATCAAGTCTAAAATATGCTTATTCCTATTGTCATTAGAACATAGCCTATTTATACGAACTAACTGATTTACAATAATGTTATTAAAAACAGATTATATATATATATATATATATATATATATATATATATATATATATATATATATATATATATATATATATATATATATATATATATATCTGTGTGTGTGTGTAAGTAAGTAAGTTAGTAAAACAAATCAACATCCTCTCATTTAAACTGTAGACTCATTTAGTATTAGGTCTATGATTATATAATTTTAGGCTATATATATAAAAAAAACATTACTTCGGGCTTTTTTTTTGGGGGGGGGGGGAATTGCCCTACTGCCCCTTCCTTGGAGCCGCCGTTGCGTCAAATGATGAATAAATTGCCATGTATATAATTATTTGGACGAAGGAACGAACGAACACACACACACACACAGACATATATATATTTATATATATATAAGCTAAAATATTTCTCTCAATGTGAGACTTCCTTTCTGTTTTGCAATGTCTAATACAATACTACAACTATTATAAAACTCTCGAGCTATTCATCTGCCGTAAGCTCTTATTTATTTTACCGTTTGCTCAATTATTACCATAAACAGAAGAATAAAATATTATCCCTTCCTGATTTCTACCCTTTAGGGGCTGCAATTTCATCCTCGGAAACACACCTAGGATATGACATGAGTAAGTACAGAATATAACCAGATTCATCAACAAAATCCCTCGAAATCAAATTAACCTTTCAGAGAAGATTTTGTTTCTCATTAATTCAGAGGTCAAACGAGATTCAGAAAATAATTGAAAAAATCCTAAGCGGAGAATATACCGAGACTTCACAGCTGGAGCTCTCTCTCTCGTGGGAAAAAGAAATCTACCCGATTCTGAAAGGTAGTAGACATTGAAAGGGTCAAGACGCGTGTAGGCAGGTGATTTCTGTCCAGACAGGTATGATGTCTAGAAGCCCGGGTCAGTACGTCAAGAGTTTATAGGTAAAGCAGGATAAAAAGAAAAGAAAAAAAATCGTAAAGTAAACCTTTTTTTTAAACTTAAAAAGATAAATATGATGACTGGTGATATTTAAATAACTGAAAAATATTTAGCATAACTGTCTGAGCTCCTTCAGGCAGCAACAGTGTTATTTTATTTTATTTTTAATACAGATCAATAAAATCATGTGAGTGTAAGAGTTGTTATCTAAGTTCTGATAAAGATGAATGAAATGATTTGGGAAGCTTAAAAGAGACGAAAAACTTTTTATCACCTCTTTCTTCTCATACCACCTGTTTAGGTTAAATTATGCAAAGCGAGAATACTTGCTCACTTACTGACTACTTGCGAGTATTTATGGCGTAAGTTTGCTTAAGGCTGCTGTGTACTAACTCTATTGGATTCTCTCACCTCAGTGTAAACCTATTAAGAAAAATTGTCCAAGAATTGTTGACTTGGATTTAAAGATTTTTTTTTTAATGGTACTCCATAACAGAGAAAGAATTTTTACACCTTAGAGCCTTTTTCATTTTAAAAAACGTAAATAATATTATAAAATTTAAATTATTCGGGGGGAAAAAATCTAGTATAGTGTGTTTTAAACGTTCCTAAATTCCTTTGGTAGACGAAATTTATAAAATGAATCCTGTTGCAAGGTGTAGAAAAGTTCATGCTATCTGAAAATACCGTTTTTATTTGATTATCATCATTCATGTACTTGTAAATAGCAGACAAACTTTATCCATAGGTAAGCATTGAGGTGAGCGAATCCAATAGGGTTAGTACAAAGCAGTGCTTAAAGAGTTGCTGCTTTTTCCATTACACGTAAATTGGTCAGAACAAGTGGAAAAGTTTGGCTGCCTGAGTCAATAAACGGCATGGTACTTTGACTGAAAGTTAAGTTTAAAATGTATACAATGTGTACGAAGAGAATTTTTGCAAGAAAGAGATAAGCTATGGACATTCTTTAGCTTTTACAGAAGAGCATAACAAGGCATTACTCAGAGAAGTTTTACAGGAAATAAAAGGAATAAGAGAAGCACAACACACACACACACACACACACACACACACACACACACACACACACACACACATATATATATATATATATATATATATATATATATATATCGCGTAGCAAGGACTCGTCGTGGTTAATCTCAGTTAAAAGCATCTTTGGATACTCTAGATGGATAGATCATAATAGTGTTGACTAGTTTACCACAGTGTCAGTTATGATACATATAATAACTAATCTATCTTGGAAAAATAGGACACTCCTAGTTAAAAGCCAAAAATATAAAGATGCCAGAATGGGCTTACCGGCGCTTTTTCCGTGTTATTGAAACACGGGAGATACTGGGAAGATACAGGATTGCGTTCAACCTTCATTAATAAGTACTAAGAATTTCTCGAGGTCGCGTATTGAAAGTTTAACCAGTAAAAATGTTGTATACCGATAAGGTTAGTACACTCTTGGAGGTCAAAGGAATCAATCATAGTGATCGATATAAGGGGTAATGTTAAGAACCTTAAAATTTTTCTTACAGTTCATGAAAGCAGATTTATTAAGAGGAATAATCTACAGAATAATGTACATTTTCATGATTCACGATTGCTTAGTGAAGTATTAAACAACTGTACTGCTGAGTGCCTAACACTAGGACCTTTTACAGAAGTCCCTTTCTTCCAAAGGTCCCAGTCGAAAATCTTCATTTTTTTTTAATACTACTCCTTATGAGGGGAAAGTACCTTAAGCGTAGCATCGCCCCCCCCCCAAACTTAACTTGAAATAAATTAAAAGGTTAATAGAAGTTCAGTTAAAATCGGAAAATTGTAGAAAACTTTTAAGGAAGTTGGTTTTTCTCCGCTTTTTCAAACTATGAAACTGAAAATTCCGATATGTCTTTAGCCTTAACATAGTTTTAACAATGATATGATTCATACCAAAAATTCGATGCTATTTTTTTTCTCATTTTATTTATATTATATTTATTTTTTTCATTGTATAACTTTTGAATACTACTCAACCATCAATTCTACTGTTATTCAGTTTAAAAAATCATAATATTTTATATTTTAAGGAACGTCCGGCAGTCAAAGCGCTGAGGGGGGCCCTAACTGAATTCAATTCCTGCCCCCCCCCCCAAAAAAAAAAAGTTAGAGGCACGCTACGCCTATGGTAAGTACATAAACACCTTGGCAAGGATTCAAACCAAGGCCACGTGCTTGTAGCTCGCGTTGCTGACCACTATACAACGTAGGCGGCGGCGCCAGTCAGAAGGTTTGCATAATATGGAAATTTAAAATTTCAGCGATGCTTTCCGGTGGATTCACAACAAACTTGAAAAACTATTATTAATTCAATAAGGAACATGTACCTTGTCATAACACTCCAGACAGTGATTCCTGAAAGTCTTCGCGTTCCCGTCGTCCGCTCGGCATACTAGCAAGGTTAACACTTTCTACCATTAATCCCGGTGGATTGGAGGGAAAAAAATTTTAAATTTTAATAATTTTCATGTACCTAGCTATACCAAGTTGACAGCGTGGGTTGAGAGCCCACAAATGCGCCCACGAATGGTAGATGTTAATCGTCCGGATCTGTTTGGAAGAACTTTAGGTTAGCACAAATAAATTTAGGCTATCTTTAGAGTACGACTGAGGATATTAATTAAGGTGTTATTAATATCCTCAGGCGTACAGGTATGAGTACGTGTGCGGTCAATGAAAATCAAACAGAGCAACTGCCCGAAACACCAGCTGCGAATAGAAAGGAATGCATCTAATAGGTAATAAAATATTATAAAGATTTGTTTACCAAGGCGCATAAAACAACGAATAACTCATACAAAAAAACGTAAAATTAAGTAAGATAAAATTTAGAATTTATCTAAATGATCGACTGGTTCTTCTCAGAAACGAAAGCAATGTCATAAAATAAAAAGTTTCAGATAAATGTGATGTTCTAAGGATACAAACGATGGTGCTAGAAACGCATTCATACAGAACAACATACTAATTCAAAATGGAAAGTAATGAAACAAAGAAAAAAAGACTACGAAACCATCCGCTTGAGAAGTTTCAAAGTAGTATATAACCAGGCAAATTTTACACTTGACATAGATAGCCAGTTACAGTTAAATTAAACAGTAAACATCCCAAAATAATTCAGTAAGCAAAAATACGTTCAAAAACAAATCACTAAATACAAATAGTCTGATTCTGGAAAACTTTAAAGTGTCAAATAATGACTGTTAAAAATTTATTGAAAGAATCAAATATTACATAGTTTAGAAGTGAGAACAAAAATAGGCAAGTTTTTGAGTACTTCAAATGTGAAAAAAGATAATAGAAAAGTTAACGAAAAAGCTACTTTTGTTATGATAAGTTATAAAGATGAAAGTTTGCCAACACTAATTAATTGATTATGACATCGCATTAACATTTTTTTTTCTAATGCGGCGGGCACGAATACCATATTAACGGATTAATTATATTCAAAATAAATCAAATTTATGATAGTATCAATTATAGTTTCAGAACTCAATTTTTTCAAAAGTATAATGAAATAAATCTCTTATCATAAAATAATATATTAATTTCACTATTGAGTAAAAGTTGTAGAATATAAACGATAAGAGAATGGGTGTAACTTGGTAAAAGTGAAGAGAGATAAAAGCTGTATTTAATCTTATTATTACTTTTGTTTACAAACGTGACATTTTTATACCATCTCCCCTAATTAAAATTAATGCCATTGCGAGTTTTCTTTCCTAACATGTGCCTTTCATTTCAGACTTGCATTATTTTTTGTATTTACGAGACGAACTACAAATATCTTGCACATACTGTAAGAATTAAGTCTTAAGTATGTGCAAATTTTGTTTAAATATTTCTTAATTAAATGAACACCCTTTACTCGACTGTAAAATAAATTTGATTTGTGAGATTTTAATTTTATATTAATACTAATTCTCGATAAACGTTTAAAAAAGATATTCACCTTGGAGAAGTGTCAAGCGATTACTAAAGAAAATCATTTAGACGCCATAAAATTGTGTATTATTGCATTTTCATGATAATCTTTAGCCCGTTACTCGCAATTTCAGTGGGTGGTATGATGACAGCGGGTACGGGCATACTTTTGAGAACGAGAGTGTGTTTTGGGAATGAAAGCAAGACATAAAATTTCACATAAATAGAGAGCAATAAATATAGTCAATTCCGGTTAATCGAACCACCAATTAATCGGACCAGTCGCTTATTCGGACCGAATCCCGTCTTGCAACATAAGGCATGTTCGTTTAATCGGGCCACCCGGTTATTAGGACCAAAATGATCGCGTCCCGATGTGGTCCGATTAACCGGAATCGACTGTATCTTAGAGCTGTTAATGATGCTGTGTACTAACCCTATTGGATTCGCTCACCTTAACGTTATCTATGGAAAATATTTGTCCAAGGATTGCCGATTTGGATTTAAAGATTTTTTTCAAAAACTGTGCTTTGTAATAGAGAAAGAAATTTTACATCTTGGGGCATTTTTCTTTTCTTTAAGAAAAAAAAATGCAAATAATATTTTAAAATTTAAATTATTCGGGGAAAAATTCTAGTATAGTGTGTTTTAAATGGTCATAAATTCCTTTGATGGACGAAATTTATAAAATGAATCCTGTTGCAAGGTGCAGAAAAGATCAGGTGATCTGAAAATACAATTTTTATTGGACTATCAGCATTTATGTAGCTGTAAATAGTAGACAAAATTTCTCCATAGGCTAACATTAAGGTGAGAGGAATCCGGTAGGATTAGTACACAGCAGCCGTAATTCTCAAAAAGTGGAGCATAGTTTAGTGGTGTAATTTATAAAAGTGCCTTTATCAAAACTGGGACTTTTCGGGTTCATTTTCTAGTTCTGCCAGGCTTTATTTTCTTAAATGTTGCAGTAATTTTGGTTTCAGTCGTTACAGTTACTAAAACCAGAAAGAAAGCATTTCGACGCATACTAGCACCAAATGAAAGATAGGCAATCTCACCGTTGGCATATTGTTTCCAAATATTTTTTCGCACATGGTACTAATTAAAAATTAAAAAAAAAGTACTTACCTGGAAACTACCGAAACAACTACCACCCGGTAACGTGACATAACATACATATGGTGGATTCGTTGATGGCATTGACTCGTATATCACTAGAGCTCCATTTTTTAGGTCGGCACCCCGTGCCAGTTTCATTTGCCAGAATTCTTGTAACGCTTCTACCACGTTCACTGAAAATCAGAGAGATCAATATTAAACCATTATCAATATTAAACCAAAACAAATCTCAAAAATTATGCATTCTAAGCTGTATATATAAACCTTAGAACCGATATATGTAAATTACCTTATGATGTCGATTATTATAGCGCATTAATAGCTTGATTTGATTACCATTCATGTAATAATATAATAGTTATTTGATTTTAAACATATTTTTAGATACGTAGTAACTTTTACCGTCAGTTATAATATTGTCTGAATGAAAACTGACCTAGAAATTACGGTAATATCCACAAGTTTAAGGCAGTGCTTTGGTTAACCTCGCAGATCTTTAATTCCCATGTTATGAGATCAAGAAAATTGTTTTGTAAGTGATTTGCTAATAACATATTAGTGTGCCGTCATTAACTTTTTGAGTTTTCAGCAGTTAAAATTTTATGCGACTTTTAATTATAGACGTCTTTCATTGCAAAATTATTATTGTTTCTATCCGGAAAATATTTTTTTCAAACTCTTTTTAAAACTTGCGAGTTGCATTTAAAAAATTCACTTTCTGAAGCCGTACGACAAAATTTAAAAATACATACATGCATCTCCAAATATGTTCTTAAAACGTCATTAAACTAATCTCCACAGCATACAGAAGATTGACGATATATTAAGTCAAATTATGCAGGCGTTTTAGTGATCACAAATGATCAGTCAAAACCTTTGAAAATGACATGCTAATTACTTTTGATACAACACACACACACACAAATATTAACTGGATATCTCTTTTTAATTAATACTAATTTTTTGACTCATTTTAATGCAAATTTTTCACATCAATATTATTTACCATCGTGAAATATTATTTACCATAGTGAAGTATTATTTACCATACCCAATTTATTTACCATAGTGAAAGAGAATGGAGATTTGAACTAAGAATATGATGTCGATTAATATTGTAATATGCATATATATACTTATTACTCTTAAACAGTTTACATTTCGCAGAAAATATACTTGAGATACAATAAAAACGGATTATAATATATATAAGTTGTTGTTATTTTTACATGTGAAAAAGGGTATTTCATATTAGAATGAGTCATTCAGAAAAAAGACCAGAATTTTCTTTATAAAAATAATTTATCAAACACTTAATTTGTAGTTATTAATTTCTAATATTCAAGACAAGAAAACAGTTGCATATAAAGAAATAATCAAAAAAATTTAATACTTAATTTTCCCACCATTTGCTTTTTAAAAAAGCTACGACTCTTTCGGGAATCCCTTCGAGAATCTTCGTGAATAATTAACTGCATTTAACGTTATTACCGACGCTAGTATTTCATTCTTTGAGAGGGAAATAACTTACACTCTTCGAGATTGTCAGCAACGTCGTTAGAGAAAAATGTATAGTTTAGTTCCCGCCATTTATCACAAATGAAACGTTACTGAAATAACGCAAGTTCACACACAGCTTTTAAAAGAAGCAAAAATAAATTAATTCAAAAAGATGTAAAAAGATTCTAGATTGAGGAAGATCGATTTCGAGGTATTATCTATACTTTTTGAATACAAGAAAAAAATATTTTTAGTGGATACGTAGTCGAATTATTTAATTGATGGTAAAAAGATTCTAAGCTGCAGAAGAACAAATTCGTGGTGCTATCTATACTTTTAAGAACGAAAACAACAACAACAACAACAAAAAATCAATGACCCCCCCCCCCCCCAAAAAAAAAAAATAATAATAATAAATAAATAAATAAATAAAAATAAATAAAAATTTAAAAAAAATTCTGATTGGATACGTAGTAGGTATTTAGTATTTCATTAATGGTAAAAAGTTTCTAGACTGCAGAAAATCAATCTCATGGTGCTATCTATGCTTTTTAAAATACAAGAAAAATACATCAATGACAAACAAAATTTTGATTGGATATGTAGTCGATGTTTATTATTTACTTGATGGTGACGCCTGGAAATGGAAATATCCATAATGATTCAAACATCCCTTACGTTTAAGTCGCTTCTCACACAAAAATTAAAATAATACGATAAATTAAAAGGACTTGCGTCCTTATAAATGATACATGAATAAAAAGTTGCATCCTTACATTAAAAAAAACAGAGCACACACTCATTACAAAATTCCAAAAACAGGTTTAATTATAGTGCGAATAAAGCGTTTATTCAAGTACTCAACCGTATTTATTATCTGGTCACGGTATAGTATCATATAAAACAGGACAATAATATGGAATAAACCTGAATGGGAAATCAAGAGAAATTTTAATTTCAAATCATGAATGAGACCTGGTAAATGTTTTCTGATCACTATAAGATGCTTAATTTTTTTTTCAAAAGCAAGCTGTAAAAAATATGCAACTGGAACATGTGACTATGTTTGTATTAAAAAAACACATTCTATTATTTTAATTTCTAGACAATTTTTACATAATGAGATTCGTTTACAATTATGCAGCAAAAACACGTTAAAACGTACCACTGAGAGCATAGGGAACAACCAATGCAACAGAAAATCGAACACTTTGAAAATTTGAAATTTTCAGTAGTGGACATTAAGGTCAAAGAACCAATAACTTTTGTTACGAAGTTTAACATTTGACTACCGGTCGAGAAAACTCCTTTAAATTCCTGAAAACTATTTGTAATACCGGCTCATTATTTCTGTTCTTTTAATAATACTCCAAAATAAATGCAGTATTTAAAAAGGCAGAGATATGGAAACAAAGTATGTAAAGTCTGGAGGGATGTTACCAAGGGTTGTAATTACAGGACTAAAATTGACTTTTCACCGATGAAAAACTACGAAAGTTTTATTATTACTTAAATAAAACCCTATATATGAGAAACACGTTAAAAACTTCTGAGTGGCTAATTTTTAACTATTTCGGTGTTAACACTTTCGGTGCATACTTTAAATTAGCAATTCATATCAGAGGGTTTGCAATACTCTAGCTCTTTTGATATATCCGTGAAGCTTAGAACCGTCGTTACAAAATTCGGCACAGTTCGTTACAAAATCTAGAATAGTCTCTTACAAAACTTAAAACAGTTCGTTTGGAGTTTCTAAAGGCACAAGTCCACCAAATCGCAAAGGTCGTTAAAACTACTTTTGATGAAATAAAAATTTCGTTGAGATATTTAAATTATAGATCATGCAGCAGTCTCCCGCACCTTACCATCTTCATTTATTTCTTATTGTATTAAAAAAAAAAAAAAAAAAAAAAAAAATTCATGCGACAATTTAGTGCACAAATGCTCAGCATCAACTACATGTAGTCAATGTATAAACAAAATTAAATTCTAAAAAGACAATAGGATATTTATACTTAATCCTTAATTTATTAAATACTTTAACAAAACCTACGCTTGGATACTTATATTTTTACATTCGCTTTGTTGGCTGAGAAACTTTACTGTATAAGTACAATACTTTTTCCCGGAGAAACAATTTTCTGTCACTTTTTGCATAGATTTCAAAATTATAATAAGAATTTTCTACTACCATTTCTATAGTTATTTCTACTTCACCCTTAACATACATTTTATAGTACACATACATAGGAATTACAAAAACTTTTATAAATATTTTTCTTGAAACGTGTATAAAATTTCCCTTAAATTCATTAAGATTATGAGTTTCCTTCTTAAGAAATTTCGGTAAAAATGAACCATGAAAGTTAAAATACAATGTAAGTTTAATATCAAAAGATAATACTTTCTTGAAATTGAATCTGAAAAAGTGTACAACTTCAGTACATATTAAACGCGTCAAATATCTCAGATAATCGAATTAAAAAAATGTATATACATAATTTGAACAGCAATAGAGGTATAATATATATATATATATATATATATATATATATGTGTGTGTGTGTGTGTGTGTGTGTGTGTGTGTGTGTGTGTGTGTGTGTGTGTGTGTGTGTACAGCTTTTAAAAATTAATATTGTCATTTCCACAGAAGTATCAACACATAATATTAGCTAATGTGTACTAGTGGAGAAACAACTATTAATATTTCTTTATATTCCTAAGTATTCAGCGTCATAAAAAAATTTGAGTAAAAAATAATGCTGAATTAACATCTAAGTTTCTCCTTATGCAAACTACCAAAACAGTATAAAAGCTGTTACGCCACACAAAGTAGGTATGTTTCATGCGCACAAAAGGGGCACACCTCAGAATGCAGCAATTTACCGATTATTTCTATTAACTGCATAAAGTGACGAAATCCCATACAGGATCTAAAGCGTAAAACACAAAAACCGTACGAAAGTGAAGAGCAAGTCCATTAATCATTGCTTCAAAGCACCTTTCCAGCCAAGGATGCTTTTCACATCCCCCTCTGTTCCGCTCCAATCATTTCTAAATTACATCGTTCACCAAACTGCTGAAAACGAACAAAACTGGCCAGAAAATAAATAAAATTGCGATTTTCCCCCCCTTCTTTTACCTCTATTCTTTCAGTGTCCTTTCACAGCATATTTTTCTTCTAAATAGATAAATGATTTCTTGGACAAAGAGCTTTTCCGATAAAAATAAATAACGCTCTCAGAGAAACTCTGACACATGTCTGCGCATTTGAAGTGTATCCTCATGTGGAAACCCTCCGGTAAGAGACAAGAAATTCCCTGTGATAATTCAAAATCAAACGCAAAATGATTTTTTTTTTTCAACGAATCATGAAGACGGATAAAATGCATGAACGTCAATACCTTACGAAGCCTATTAAAGCGGTATTTTTTCTGTTAACATCTTTAACATGTTTGCATATTTTAAGGTAAAATGCATATCAATATCCCTTTAAATATTAATCTTCAGTTGATCATAGATGAAACACGTACGTTTTTCTTAGTGACGGAAGCATTGGTCTCCATGTGCCAGTATTACTACACTACAAGGAAATCATGAAAACGATATGCATCATTTCGTTCTCGGTAATTAGCTTTTTGTGACTCGACTACCTCCCAACTCGTTTTACATTGATATCATTTGAAAGTATCATATCGCACACTGGTCATCAAGCGTTTGATAATTACACAAAATGCATTCATTTCAATTAAACTAGTTGTGTTTTGCGCCTCCGTTGACTCGTGGAAAAAATTCCAGGAGCGCGAAATAAAGAAAAAACTGTTTGATAACTACGAAACTTAACATGTAAAATCTTAACAAAAAAACATGGTATTAATTTAAAATTCACTGGAAACAGACCTCTCGGGGAATTCAAATGTACGCAGAAACGGTGAATCCCGAGACACGTAGCATTGCTTTTTTGCCTATAGAAGACTGTGATTATAGTAACCATCGTGACTTATCAAAGGAGACTAAATGCATCAACTACGTTCCTAACGGCCACAAAAACAATTTTTTGAGAGGCCGGGAGTGCTTGCTCTGAAGCTAAAAAAAAAGGGGGACAGTGGGAATGAGAATATCTTGTCAAACGCATCCATCGCGAGAGCAACAACCGGCTAGGAATACGTCCTTAGAGTATACAGAGCAACAACTTTGATAGCTTCACTGTTTGTATAAGACACAACTAACATTCGTCCACAGAACAGGTAAATCAGACGTCTTGAAAAAGAAAAGTGCAACTCTTGGAATCGATGTTTGTTGAGGTGATGCTAATCCCTGAGCACCGAAAACCCCACCCGCATAGCATCACACGAATCGTGGCATGGATGGCATAAAATGTGGTACATATTTGACAGACGCCATACAACATTCAGTGATGAATAGGGATTTTTCAAGAACAGATGATAAATTCATAGCTGGAGGGAACCTTGGCGCAGACTGAATTAGGTATCATTGCGGTCCACCACACATCATTACCTCATGAGCAGTCGTTTCGTTTGACAGTCTTTCGCGAAATTTAAAGGCCAAGGGGATAGTGGATGACGTTTTGCAACCTGTTGTGCAGATATTCACGTCAGATTAGCAGAAAGAAAGTTATAAAGACCTGTAATATCTACCTAAAAGGTTTTTACGGATTTTAACTATCAAATAGACAGTACAAAACTTCAGACCAGTCGGCAATCAAGGCAGTCTCAGTGGGACGTATGAGAATTTTAGTTACAGACATTTTAGAATAAGCACTAATCAGCCAAAAAAAAAAAAAAAAAGTATCACATGACATAAAGCATCCAACAATTGCGAGGCACAATACCAGAGCGAATATTTGCAACATCACTGCGAAAGGTACCTGAATAAGATTATGTGTTACTTACATAAAAACTTATCGATTACGCACAACAGGATTACACAGCTTCTTAAAATTCACAATAAAATATAAGAAAAGCAACTACTTTTATTAATGTAGTTCTATTAATGTAGTTCTTTATTATGTAGATTTATTATAGTTCTTCACAGGCCGGAGAACATCAAGTATGATTGTCTCTATGGACAATACGCAAATGCTAACTTAATGTCATGCATTTGTGAACTGCCCACTGATCACGCCTAATGCTCCCCGGTCTGATGAAGAACTATTTTAATTTATTCGAAACTAGTTGCCTTTCTTATTTTTTGACTGTGGATTTTAAGAGCCTGTGTGCTCCTGGTGTAAGATAATGTGTATCATTTATGTAACTCAAGAAAATTAAGGTAGCTATAATTTTTAGGTCTTTAACTAAACCGGAAGACGGTTATCATGATGAATGGGATTTCTGGATACTAAACAAAACTATCTCTTTATAACAACTTTTTTCCCAAACGTAGTCCCATTTGCAAATATATTTAAAGCGAAAAAAAAACTAATGGGACAACATTACATACTAACATGTTTTTCATTTTTGTTTACTTAAATGTTTCATAACCGTGAGTCTGCATGAAACAGAATATTGTTTTCCATATTAAGAGCTAAGAGTTTCAATTCTTAAACAAAACTGACAGATTGCTTTCTATTGCACAAAATAAGAGTGTTCTTAAGAAAGAGCATACAGGAAGTATGGTAAGTAAATTTCCGACTCATTAACGACTCCTGCATTAACGACTCATTAATAACTTCAGTGGAAACTTAAACTACTTACTGCATGAAAATATATTTTTATCTACGCATAAGTTTTCCCATAGTTTTTAATTTAATCCTAAAAGAATGTAAAAATAGAGACATATACTAGAGGGATAGGGAATTTCTTTATTCATGTTGGATCGCATTGGTAATGCAATGAAGATCTAAATGGATTGCTGAACCCAAAAGGGTTCAGAGCCACTAATTTTCAATTTACTTTAGGCAAGACTCACAGTTCAAAGATGAAAATGATTAAAGTAATGGCAGCAGTTGCAAGAATGGAAACAACACAAATATTTAGTTAACGTAATGTATTATTTTCTCTGATAATATGTTTTAAATAGCACATTTATTGTATTTTTAATCAAGCTATAAACGGACTCTTTACCATGAGCAAGGATCGAAACAGAATCTCTTGACACCGAAACCTTGCAGTCAGTCTAAGGCAACTTAGACTGACTGCAAGGCTATCCCGGTAATAAGTGGAAATCCCATACAATTTTTTCCCTGCCTCAAATTCTCCCTCGCGTTCTGTCATGACCAACTCAAAAAAATAGTCGCTTTTCACACCAAAGGTGCAAGTTGTTGGCCACACATACATACTTTTAATGTTTTTTATTACGATGCTGTTGTTTTTACTTTTACGCTTATTAGTTCTACTCTACCTAATACCCCATCAATGTCCACATCAATGGTCTAGATGTACTTAAACGAATCACTACCTCGAGCGGGATTTGAACCGACATTAATGAGCCTCGAACCCTACATTTTGACTTCGAGACCACCTCGGAGATGTGAGAAAATTTCATATTGGGATTTCCATTCCTTACAATTTATCAAATCTATTTCATTTTCATGAAAGATAAACATACTTAATACTAAATATCTATTCATCCGGACTTATATTATAATTTCAACGTTTTTATTCTGGCCTCGTAAGGAATGAATATTTTGGCTTCGCCTTGAGATTACATTAACATTAAATGTATTTCAATATTTGAAAAAAAAAGATGTTTCTTGTAAATGGTAAAATACATTTAAAGGAGTTTCCAATAAAAAAAGGCGAAATAAGTGTATGTATATACAAGTTTAAGCGTTTTAGAGAGTATAGCTGTTTTAGAAAGTTTGTTGGTTTGTGTGAATTTAAATTGTTTACATAACTTCAACAAAGCAATTGTTCTGACTCGAGATTGGTTTCAACTTACCATTTATTTTATAATATATATTCGTACATCAGAAAAGATGAAAGATATATATTTCTTAAACTTAATATTACATATCGTAGCCTTTATCTTAAAACTTAAAACTTATAACTTAAACTTATCAACGAAACCAACAGAAAAAGAACATAAAATACAAAATCTTATCGTCGTTGCCAGATTCGCAAAACTCAAAATATAAAATGCAATTCAGTTATTAGCGAGAAGCAAACAGGAAGTGTTAAACCTAAGTTGAGTGGCAACAGCAATCATGAGCAAATATATAGTAAAAATACTACACACATCGATGATATTGCTGCCTTTCAGAGAAATTTCCAATGAGAATAACTAAACTGTGTTTCCCCTGACCCCTAAAATAAACCTCTAAAAATATTTGAAAGTTTTTATTTTAAGAAGTTTCTACTATGAGACAAATCTTTCATTCCTGTAAATAAGAAAAAAAAATTATCCATTTGAAAATATACTCTCTCAAGTACCGAATTATATTTTATACAGAGTTTGTCCATTTTAGATTTTATCTAGCGCCCTTTTTACTAAGATAATAAGTTGCGTTTCTGTATGCTTGGATAATTCTTTTTAAGCCACGTGTGTTCATCTAAAAGGACTTATCCTCATTTTGTTGTATATTTTCTATTCGAGTAAGTATGACTTTAAAACCATAGGTTAGGGGATGCGCATTATATTCGGGATCATAATAGAATAAATATGGCAAACATCTTTCAAAAAACATTACCAATATCCTTCTGATAAATTTTTAGAACTTTCAGATCAACACAACGGAATCCTCCTTCTGTGCCAATAAAGTACGATTTAACTTATTAAAAGTGCATAGAATAAGTGAAAATTTCAAATTATTTTCATTTCCATGAACTTGACTTAATGTTTAAATTTTCCTATTTGGTTAAATTCTTTATGAAAATATTACGAATTTTAATGAAACTTGAATCTGTAAAGTTGACAAATTAGAATTTACTTTTGTCGATTTATCTGCTGTTCAAAGGAACTTATCTCTTTCTCTCTCTATCTCTATGTATACTCGTGTGTGTGTGTATGTATATATATATATATATATATATATATACATACACACACGTATATATATATATATATATATATATATATATATATATATAAATGAAGAAAAAAAATCTGCATCTCTATAAGGCTCATTCAACTATACTTCGCCTTAATAACAATTATCATCTTTCATCCCTCATAGATGATATCAGTTAATATTTTAAATTACGATATAAACAATTTTAAAAAAATGTTAAAACCATCGCCACAGCAATATATAGTCTTAAAACTTATCTAATGATATTTATAACTGGAATCCATGATATAAAGCTTTTGGGATAGCCATTTCAGTTTAATTTTATTTCACAATTTAACTACCGATCCACACTGTACATAAAAAATGTTAGATTTTTCATAAAAAGAAATTTAGTCAAATAAAAGCAAAATAATAAAAATAGTGTACATCAAAATTCTAAATTAATTTATACTGACGTACGAAAGTTTCGAATAAAATTTCGAAAAAAAAAAACACCTGCATCTCTATAAGGCTCTTTTAACTATACTTAGCCTTAATAACAATTATCATCTTTCATCCCTCATAGATGATATCAATTAATATTTTAAATTACGATATCAAAAATTTTTTAAAAAATTGTTAAAACCATCAACTTCATCGAAGCTTTGTTCCTCTCCAATTATTGCGTATGCAAGGCGGCATATGTTTTGTTTATTATAAGCTAACTCTGACTTAACAAAGTCGTCAGTTTATTAATACATGCAGAAAACGCACATTTCAGAATGCAAAGTTTTTTTCTGATTTTTCCATAGCATTAGGAATCATTTTTGTGTAAACACATGACACTTTGAATTTTTATACTGACATTTTGTACTTAATTTCTGTGCTTAAATTTTGTCTGTATGTATGTCAGTTCAATTCAACTGACATATATACAGACTTATTCACTGCAAATCTCTCCAATATGCTGAGAACATTTTAATATTAAGGAAACATTTCTTTTCGATAGTACGTTAGGCCAATTCAATTTTTTTTTTAACATTTGAAATAGCATAATATGTTATAAACTGACAGTGAAACGAATTACTAAAATTTAAAATTAAGTAGCTCAGTCTGGATTTCAATTTTGAAATGCATATTTAATACTTGATTGTACTTTGATACTTTTAACTATTACAAGATTGATTGTGTTGGCTCCTCTGCGGGACAGCTGTCCACGAGGGGATGGTTGTCTTGCATTTAATTATGGGAAGTGGTCTTTTGGACTTGGTCTAGGCCAAGGGGATGAGCAACAACAACAACAACAAATACAAGACAAGCATATTTTATTTTTGCCTTAAATATATGAGACAAACTCGAAGCTTTGTTCCTCTCCAATTATTGCGTATGCAAGGAGGCATATGTTTTGTTTATTATAAGATAACTCTGACTTAATTCATCTCCAGTGAGTTTGTTATACACAGGATGGGTCTTTAATAGTGGCAACTAAGTATGTACAAAGTATGCAGAAGAGATACAGGGGTGAAACTTTTCCAGCCCTTCAAAGTAATAACCAGCATTTTTTAGCACCCGTTGCTAAAGTTCTGAAAGATGCAGGATGCCGTTGGCAGCACCTGATCTGTTGATCCTTCGAATAGAGAGGTCTATAGTCTGCTGAATCTCTAGTGGAATCCACGGAGCGGTTCCTTCATCTTGCAGATGAGATCAAAGTCTCAGGGACTTAAGTCCAGGGAATATAAGGGATGGTAGAGCACTTCCCAGCCCCATCGAACAAACACATCAGCCACAGTGTGCGGACAAGCATTTTCCTTCCATCAGTATGATGCAACAAATTATTTCGTATGATTGACCGGTAATTAAAACATGGCTGTATTCATTCTGTCACTGTGCAGACGTGTGATGTTTGTGGGGCGGGTGGGTGGGCGGCTCTACAACAGTGTTGCCACTATTAAAGTTTCATCCCTCGTATTTTCAACAATAATTTGGAGGTTAAACTTTAACTTAATTTCTCATAGCCCTAATCTAATAAAAGTTTGTGACACATTTTTGAAACTACAGCATAGTTACATTTTACTTTATTGAACAAAAGTAATAGTCAACAAATGTGTTTAAGTTATAAGTCAAATTCTTACGAATACTGTTGTTGCTAATACCCTTGGTGTAACCTAATTCAAGTTCAATAGACCACCTAAATAGCCAGGTGATGGCCGAAGGGCTAGAGCGCTGGCATTCGGTTCAGATCCTGTGGGTTCGAGTCCCACTGTTGGCATGGATGTTTGTAGCCGTTCGGAATCGGCTTTAAACTGTAGGGTCCCGGTCTAATTAGCCCTCGTGTAGCAAAAAATTGACCGTAGCGCTCCAAACCAAACCAAAGACCATCTGAATAAATCGCTCAGCCACAAACTCTTGATCAACCAGAGGCTGACCCTCAGAGACACCAATACATTCAATAATGCGAGAAGGAGTTGCTAGAGTTGAAGATAATGGACTAATTTGGAAAGTTCTTATCTCCTTTCACAAAAATCATGTGTCTTATAAGCCCGCTTTGTCGACGCGCGTTTATTGGATCGTTTAGAAAGCTATGAACGCCTGTAAGTACATAGTTTGAAGAGGAATGAAAAAAAAAATACAGTATATTTTTTTAAAGAAAACTATGATTTATATATTATAAAGATACGTTGAAATATGTATTATAGAAATATGCCAACTTGAAGATAGTTGCTAACTGTTAGTATATAATATTTTTCCAAGAAATATATTTTTTGTAATTTTTTTAGACTGCTGGGGTAATATTTAAAAAATAGAGCGTATTTACATTGCTTGCTATTAAGTGTTCAACCCAAGACTAAAACTTTTCGTGCGAGACCGCTGAAATTTGACATTGCCTCTATTTCCTGCGTTTCCATTTGATTCTCACTTTATGCTCACAGTAAGAGTAAATTTTTTCACAGAATTTTTTAAAAATAAAAATATAATCAACGGAAAGCACAGAATTCTTTCCTATCTTAAACGATGATCTAGAAATTTGTTTTTACGACATATTTCGCACTTCATTCATTCCCCATTTCATCAGTTTCCTCTCAAGTAGATTAACGAAATTACACATAACTGGGCGTTTGTTATCATTCAAAATCCGCGCTCAAAGACTTTGTAAGCTGCAAATCATATCAATATTTTACTTTAGAAACCACGTCACGTCAGAAGATATGAAACTGAAAGGCTACTGTCTTTCTGGCCAGTTCAATGAAAGGGTGGAGTTGTAAAGTTTTCTAAGAGAGTTACACCCTTGTCCTTCAATTATTCTGCCTGGAAAACTAACCGTACGAGCAAGAGAATTTTTATTTTGTATACATCAATTATGATTTATTCATCTTACATTGTGAACAAAAAAAGTGATGTTTCTTTTAAAAATAATAAAACATTGAACGGTTATAAGAAAAAATGCTTCTCAAGGTTTTCGCTATAACCTAAACAAATACTTAAAAGTTTATACACCCGCTAATAACAGTTTTCTGAATGGAATGTTTCTGAATAACCGTGCTACCATAAAAACTTATATTTTTCATAAAGACAATTGTTTATAGAGTTTATAGTAATGATGATGGTGTTGACAAGGTCACTTAAAAAAACCCTTAAAATGCCACATCTCATATAAATGAAGTATGTAAAGTATTTATTAAAAGCTAAAAGGTATTTGACCTAACTAATGCTTTTAGTTTCCAAGGATCAAAGGGTAAGAATGATAAACTTGACTTAATAAACAAAGAAATTAATTTGCTCCCAACTTGAGCTTACTATTAAAGAACCTGTTACAGCTAGGTCACCATCAATATTCATAGTTATGAAGAATTCAAGGTAGTTTCGAAACTGCCCCGAAGCGATGGTTTATTCGGTAATAAATTAATAAAATATTTCAGTTAATTCCTGTTTAATGTCTCATAAACCTGAAAACTTTTGTTGGTCAATCAAATACCTCTTTTAATTACAAAATTACATCTTAATTTGATTTGCTATCTTTCAAAGTACCTGAATGTTTTCCTTATTTTTTCTTTGCTTTTCATTCTCATACAGCCACATTAATAAGTTAAAATAACTTTTTTTAATACACGAGCTTTTCTATAAACGAATAATTCCTTTTTCCTCCTACAGATGGTATCAGTAAAGTCTGAAAAGGAACCATCTGTCATAATTCTTTTGTTATGCATGCACTGGTAAATGTTGTAAACAGCTGAAATCGGTACATCACTAACAATAGTATCTGGGCAAGTATCTTAACAACATTTAAGTATATAAATCAACAGGCACATAACATAAGCATTATAATGAAATCAATACTGCACAAACCGTCTTCTCATTACGCTATCCAAGGGATGTTATCCAGCTCTTGCTTTCCATATGAGGGAGGAAGAGGAGGGGGGGGAGGCTAACCTTTTTTTTTGCCTGTTCATTCATCCGTGACAGAAAAGTGTCCTGTTATGGCGAAATTCTTTACCATACTTAGTCTAAACTTTGATATGTTCATTACGAAATATTATTTAAAGTGGCTGATGTTCTGGTGCTTTTTAAAATACTATCTACCTTTTTTGATTGGGGGGGGGGGGGGGGGGATGGGCAATTTCTTGCCATTTCTAGCCATTTTGTAATTTAACTAATTGTTTTTGCTGGGTTAAGAGATGAAATAATTAGTGGGAATTTAATTGCGGGTCAATTCAGGAACTCGGCTCTTATGGCATTGACGCGTGTAAAAAAGACTGACTTACGACTTCTAGTAACGTAACAGATTGGCAACAGCGTGATGATAGATGTTTCATCGAAACTATCACGCAGATGCAGGATTTGAGATTACAGGCAATTTCAGTTTTAAAGTTAATTCCGATTTTTGAAACTAGATGAGTGGAAAAAGTGGTTGAATTAGTTTATTGCGATTTTTTTTTTACTTGCATTACTATTTATGGGGTGGGGGTGGGGTGTTAGGTTTACTGATTTAGATACGGAATAGCACAAGAAAATATTTTAAAACGCGTGCATCTGCACATAAACAAAGATCAAGATGTGTGTGCGTGTGGATGCATATACTTACACACACATATCGCTCACTCCTTTCAACAACGTCATATCTCAAAAAACAAGATTTTTCAGAAGAATGATTTGAAAATTGAAAAGTACACTGCTGGCCACTGTAAATGCAACACCCTGAAGGAAATATGCAAATAACATGAAATTTACAACATGCATTAGCGGAGGTGAGATATGCAAATGATTAGAATTTCAGCGCAGACGCACATCACGCGCGCCTGTGGCGCCACTTCAAAGCGCTATTTAAGGCTTGGAGATTTCGACGATTTCAAGTTCGGCAATTGTGATTCTCTTGTGGTTTTTTCAAAAAAACGATCAATTATGCCTCGTCGAAAACAGCGATCATCTTTTGATCAAGTATCCGAGTTCGACAGAGGAAGGATAGTGGCCTACCGAGATTGTGGATTATCTTTCAGGGAAATCGGTAGTCGTGTTGGACGAAACAAAACAACTGTAATGCGGATATGTGATCGTTGGATGCAGGAGGGTACGACGGACCGGCGTGTTCGATCGCATCCACCTCAACGCACCACTTCACGTGATGACAGGCAAATTGTGCGCATAGCAGTGACGGATCGCTCAGTCACATCACGAACCATAGCACAGCACATGCAGTCTGTAACACATCATCCAGTGTCTGCGTGTACCATTCGACGCCGTTTACAGCAGAGTGGTCTGTCCGCAAGACGTCCATTGCTTTGTCTACCCTTGACGCAGAACCACAGACGTCTCCGCCGCCAATGGTGCGATGACAGAAGGATGTGGACGGCAGAATGGAATGAAATTGTCTTTACTGACGAGTCACGCTTCTGTCTGCAACACCACGATGGTCGCATTCGAGTCTGGAGACACCGTGAAGAGAGGATGCTGAAGAGCTGCGTTATGCACCGCCTCACTGGTCCTGCACCGGGTATTATGGTATGGGGCGGTATTGGATATCACTCTCGCACACCTGTAGTACGCATTGCCGGTACTTTAAACAGCCAGCGCTACATCTCCGAGGTGTTGGAGCCAGTTGTCCTTCCTTACCTTCAGGGCTTGCCCACAGCCATATTTCAACAGGATAATGCGCGACTACCCGTGGCACGCATTGTCCAATGGTTCTTCGTCAATCGCCAGATTGAATTGCTTCCCTGGCCGCCTCGCTCTCCGGATCTTTCGCCGATAGAAAACATGTGGTCCATGGTTGCTCTACGATTGACCCAGATTCCATCCCCAGCTGCCACAGCAGATCAACTTTGGCAACGTGTGGAAGCTGCTTGGTCTGCTGTACCCCAAGAACTCATCCAAAGTCTTTTTGAATCAATGCCGAGGCGTGTGGCAGCGGTGATCTCCAACAATGGCGGCTACTCTGGCTACTGATTTTGGCAGGAACCACACTTCACAGAAGTCTATAAATTTAATCATTTGATACTTGGTCAACATGTTATCTACAAAATAAATTTTGTTGTGATATCTCTTGTCTTTCTTGGTGTTGCAATTTGGGTGGCCAGCAGTGTACATTGAAATGTATTGAAAATAAATTTTAATTCTGCTCTCTAGCGGCTAAATATTGAGCGGTGAGATATGATGATCTTGCAGGGATATACTACTCTTTTAGGACATTCTAAAAACAAGCATAACTAAAAATCACCGATTTTTAGTTATGCTTGTTTTTATACTAACTAAAAATCCACCCTCTCTCTGTTTATATATTATATAAACAGAGAGAGGCTGGGGAAGGGAAAATAGTATCGATTTATCATGAAAACTGGAACTGCTGCCTGTTATGACTTTACAAATGCACTTTTTTAAAGAATTACATTAGCAATTTTATTGACATTATCGTATTTATCAAATTAGGAAAAATTAAAATTGTTTTGCATTAAAATATCGGAATATTAAATACCATCTCTTTTTATTTGGATTGCATCGCGCTTATTTATAAAACAATAATTAATTAATTAATTAATGTAGCAAATTACACCCTATACTAATCTGTGACACAGAAATCATACATATTCCTTTTTAAAATATCACACTTCTGCAAATTTAATTTAAAAAATGGGTTATCAAGTCATGAAAAGATTTCCCATTATCGTCTAAAAATGCTTGAAAGCCCTGAGCTCGATACTGAAAGCCAGGATCAAAATTGTGATTTTTTTTTTTAAGGTGCCGAATATTTTTTATTATCGAAGAGCTAAAAGCTTTCATTAAAAATTTTTTTACCTAAATTTCAGTAATCTTACAGCTTTAAAATAAATTCCCCTCCAAAATACACAAAATAATAATTTAAGCAATATGGCTTCAAGTATATGCACTAAAATTCCAAATTCAAATGCATCAAAATTCTGAAAGCTTATTAATTTTTTTTAGAGCATACCAGCGTTTGAAGTTTCACAACTAATGTGCCTTTTTGCTGTAGTCGCATTTTCTTTGACTGAATCTGGGGAATCTCAATTTTCAAATGAATTAATGAAATAAGACGACACGATATTATTTTTTCTAAGTACGAAAGAACTACGAGAGACAGAAGGGAGAAAGCATCTTTTCACCGTCACAAGCAGTATTGCAAGTCACACGTGATCCACGAGTTGCAAATGGATCATTCGGTCTGGGGCATGCGAATATCTAAGCACCTGCAGCACGCGCAGATCTCTTAAACGAGCCCCAGACTAAGCTCACCACTTTATGCCCGAAACTGGTTTGAATGTATGCACCTGATCGGTAGAACCTCAGTTTGCTTCCGACCCCCACCCTTGCGTCGGCAGACAGTTATAAATGACACGTTGTACCCAGCTGGTGATTAGAGCTGAACTCAAACCGGGATGATAAATGGAGGGCCACTCTCTAATATTCATAATGATTTGTCTAGAGCAACACAATGGACGACGCGCCACTTTTTCACCCTCTTGCTACGCAATTGCGACTACAACGGGCCAGCCTGCGGGAAAGAATCGGGTGTAACTATTTTTAGGCGATATCAAGGGCAAGAGCGGATATTTATTATTAGAGAAGAATCAGCTGAGAGTATCGATGTAAACAACACTAGGACGACTGCCGTATTATTTATATCGTGCACCTTATGCCTGGTGTGATTCAATAAATTTCACAATATCTCCCGAGATATTACCGATTTAATCGCTTTCGTGCTACAAATCGTCCTCACCGGAATGGGAGATAATTCCTGACTGAATGGGAGATAATTCCGAATACAAAAAATTCGAATAACTTACAAAGTGTTCCACCTTCCCAAACTTTAGCTTAGCCTGGAACAATTGCACTTCATAAACAGGTCAGTTAAATATTCGTTTAATATATTCGCTTGTTTCAGGAGTTACTAATTGCTTGGGGGAAATCTTGCCTCCTATATCTAAGTTTTCTAATTTTCTTGATCTGACAAATGTAAAACCCAGCGGTACAGTGATACCGACACGAACACAGGGGATATCTCTAAGTAACACCCTTCTGTTAAAACAATGAAAGTTTTTATCAATATTTTGCGATATTAAACATGTCAGGCGCCCTCTTCAATATGTCTCAGGGATCAAGTGACTGCCCATGCTTCCCACCGTCATTTAAACCTCTCACCAAATCCTAAGAAACTTAAAAATATTTGCATAAAAAGCAGTTCTTTGTTTACACCAGAGTAAACGTTTATGTATTCTTGTTGTGCTCTTGGAATTTAAACTGACTGGTGTTTAACCGATAAGGTGCCTAGAAGCCAGCGAAGAGTTCCAGCCTTCAAACAAATATCGGCCCCTATCTTAATTTAGAACATTATTTACGGAAATGGATAGAAATGAGAAAAACAAGCTTATAATAGTGCTCAATACGTTATAACGTATCAACATAATGTCACAGCAGTCTAGTGTTTACTATATCAACTGGAATGCTCAAGATGTATTCAACTCCTGGCAAGTCATTGTTTGATTTTAATGACGGGGAAAAAATGAATTAAAGCGGCTCGAGACAAAGTTTAGCTACACTGACGCCCGACAGAAACAGAAAAATCGCACGAGTTTGGAGTTTTGAAGACCCTAAGGTATCGCTGTCGGCAAGGCAGAATGTGAAATTTATCAGATATATGCACACTAATTCAGTGGTTACAGTTTTGGCCCGGTATACAAGATGGTACAGTCGATTCCGGCAATAGCTCTTTTTGAAAGACAGGAAGAATATGAATGTGTACGGAAAGTGGCATGGGGGTCGTTAAAATTTCAATCCTGATTTTGAAAGGTCTGTGTTGTGATGAGCTATAATGAAGTAACATACACCAAATGCCAAATGAGTTAACTTATTTGATCCCCCCCCCCCCTGTCAAAATGAAAAAGAAATGTTCATCATGTATGTCCTTACGTATTACTTATCACGCGATAAAAAGAAAGTTAGGGCATCTTTGTAACAAATTCGAAGCAGTTGTATTAGCATAAACAGGTGATTTACATGCCGAGACCATAATGTTAAAATTTTCTAGCTTTTAAACGTACCTGTTAAACTAGTTTAAACATGCTACTTCGATTCCTTTTATAAATCTATAATTACCCGAACATTAGGAAATGTCACACTAGATACGATTTGCTGGCATTTTGGTATCTACTTGTCAACGAACGCAATCCTATTTATGGCGAGTTTAATCATTTAAAATATTTTAATGGCAGAGGATGAGCTTAAGGCTAACAGACTGCAAAGTATATGTCTTCCTGTTATTATAGCAACGTTTTAATCAAAAGCGACCTTTAATAACGTTTTCTTCAAATACCATGGGCTCTCAGTAGGAATAATTATTTTTTCGTTTGTTTGTTTGCTGCAAAAATATCGAGTTTTGATACTGTTGTGAAATCACAGTCACAGTCACTGTCCTGGTTTAAAGTAGAAGGATATTTAGAAAATAAATGAAAAAGAAATTCGATTTAAAAAAAAAAATTAATGTACTACCCTAGTGAAGAATAATAATAATAAAATGTAGGTAACAATTTCTAAGGAGCATAAGTTTCAATGTAAGTACAGAAAGATAAGTTTCTTAGTGGTACATAGTATGAATGAATTAGAATTAAAGAGGTTGTACAATGTCAAGATGATATTAACCCTTCAGCGGGCGCGCCCGTGTATAAAGTGCAACATTTTCATAATTTTGAATGGTTTGTTTTTACAAGTAAGGTTTGAATGTTCTAAGCAGTTTCTATTTATAGCTACACCCTTTCTAATGAAGGTCTGATTTTCTGACCCTTGTATTCCTTTCCATTCATCGTTGGTCGTGATTTAACCGTGGTAAACCGACGATTATACTGGATTGCAATACGACAAAATTATGAGTTGATGTAGTAAATCAAATGTACAGCTATTAAACGGTATCCCGTATATCACGAAGATGGACAATCTCATTGTTTTTTAGTTTTTTTGGACATAATAGGAATCGATTCGCAAGTTGTCCTTACATGCATTAAATCAGACAGTTTTGAAATAAGGCGATTGTATCTGCATTCTTTTGCCTTTAATTATAAATATATCTCAATATTATCAACATTTTATATCTTGTCATAAAACGCAGAATTAATGTTTTCATTTTGAAAAAAGAAAATTTATTACAAAAAGAATAATCAAGGTTGAAAGAGACGTTGCACTTTATGCAACGCGCGCCTGCTGGTGTTCCAAAAATTGGCACTCCCGCTGAAGGGTTAAAAATATAGTCAAAGACTACAAAAGTAAGAGGAACTGTTTCCAAAAATATTTACGAAGATCTAGAGAAAATTTAAAAATAGTCAATGCATATTACCCATATCTTAAAAGCTTCTAAACGATGCACGTTATTGATAGGGTTAAAGACATACACAGTCGTGGGAAGATATCGTGAAAGAGTGGATTATAAGTGAAAACAAATGAACACAAAATGTTATTGAACTAGTCCGATAATTATGCAACACGCCATCTTTTGGTCCAGACCCAAGGTCCGATAGTTATGCAACACGCCATTTTTTGGTCCAGACCCAAGTCAGTAACTTCCGGCAAAAACTGCAGAAACTGTGGCAAGCAGATGAAAAGAGATAATGTTCCCTTTCACTTTGACACATAAATATTCAAAAAATAATAATTTAAACAAGGATTTAATAATAACTCTTTTGGATTTTTTCTCAACCGTCTATATTGCTTAGAAAGTATAATACCCAACTTACCAAGCCAGCCATAAACCTAGGTTTTGACCTTGTTATGGGCCCTCAACGAGATTACTCAATTTTTTTTATTATAATCAGCTCCTACTAAAAATTTAGACGTTTTTTCTTCATTTGCTATTCATTTTCCTCCAGTGTACTTGTCAGCTATACCATGCTGGGGACCATGGCTGCAGCGAACGGAGATTTGTACGTTACCATAAGTGATCCCTCCTATTATATCACTTGTTTCATACATTTTTTTTTTTGTTTCGTTTGCAGTTGATCATCATAACTAATACTTCGAAAGTGTTTTTCGTTTTACTAGCATGTTCCAGAAACTCGATAGCATCGTAACGTCATGGAACCGTACGTTGAGACTTTATTGTAAAAGAAAAAATAATTTAATCCGCTGATTTATGTTTTCTTTTAGCACGACTGTGTCTTTTATGACATACAATTAGTATGCTTCATCGCTCTTGAATATATAATTGCGTATTTCTGACATGCTAAAGGGTTATTTCTTAGATAATTGATTGAGTGCATTTTAGATATAATATTAGTCAGCTAATAATTTTCTGGTAAATTATGGTAAAGATTGTTTCTACTAATTTCCATTCAGTAGGAAAATGATAATATAAAATACAAACTACTATCACAGTATTATATAATATAGCTCTAGCGGTAAGGAAATTTGTCTGTTATAATATGTTAATTTTAAAATATTTTTAGAGAAAATCAACGGCAAAATAGACTAATCAAATAGACTAATCAAATAGACTAATCAAATATCGTCATAGTAAACAGGCAACTTTCAAAAATTCATACAAGCATCAATTACGTTAGGTTTGGAAAAAAACTTTCATTATCAGAAAATTCCATGACACTTACAGTAACTTAAATGATTATTAACCTCTTAGAGAAGAGACAGGAAAACAAAAAAAAAAGATAAAAATTTGTGGCTGTTAATGTTAATTTTTATATAAAACATTAAAGCTGAATCCTCAACCGGGTTTAGGAGAAGAAAAATCAATTCACGGAAAATCGAAAATGAATTGAAATACTTCGGTGGCGGGATAGCAAAGCTCTAAGCTCATAAATTCGACTGAGTCCAGCATGATAAACACAGTCAGATAAATTCAGCATTCATTGTTTAATTATTTTACGTACTAATCAAAGATCAGATCAGGAAGCAAAAGCATTACCTTTTTATTTATCGTTCAGCGCGTGTGAGAGGAGAAGGTGCATGACGCAAGCGACGTCTCCGTGTCACATAGGCCGCCCCCTCCAGATTTACGGCTTTTTCAAGGGGCAACAACCTCCAAGCCTTGGCGAAGTCCAGTGGATGCTCGGCCACTTATTACACGTGAGAATGTGTCAACGGCTTTCTACTTCACAACCATGCACATAAATCTAGTTACTAACTTGCTGCATAGTTAAAGGTAATGCCTTCTGATCCGATTAAACTCGTTTGAATGGAAGACGAAAAGAAAAAGGGTAATTTATTATTATAAATATATCAGTGCTTGCGCATGAATCAGACTAGAACACAGAAGGTCTGAAGGAAGACAAATAAAATTGAAATTCTGGATTTTTAATCATATAAATACTCTGCCAGAAATTATTAGGGTTGTTTGAATCTTGAATGTGTCAGACAAAGTGTGTTAGGTAGAGGTTAATAAAGTTATAAATGGTTTCATAGGAATAAGAAATTACTTCTTGCATACTTCTTGCCTAAAAAAGTTAACTGCATAATGATTTTTTTTCTTTGAATATTAATATTCTCTGCAGATTTAAACAAGCACTTGGACTTTAATTTTAGACTATTCCGAATAGATAATATATTTTCCAAGAGTTTGTTTTTAAATCGTCATAAAACCAGTTTTCCCAGCATTGCGGGAAAAAATAAAACAGTTACAGACACATTCTAGATAATAAATAGCATTATGTTCTTACGCACATATCATAACTAAACAAATTCTCCAATGAAACAACTATATAACTATTCAGTAAGATATCTTATCGTGTTTTGGGACGCCATTTTCAGGAAGAAATGGTTCTCTGCCTGCTACAGAACATGCGAGGTGACATATTATCGTTACTCAAATGTTTCACTCAAAGGCACAGCCATGGTATTGGTTTAAGAGAGATTTTGAAGTATATATATATATATATATATATATATAAACACAACCTAACTACTGCAAATAACGGAACTTTTAAAGCTTTCGTGTTAGTAAATGCGACAATTAGGGGGCTTTGGAGTCGAATTAATTCTAAAATCATTCCTTTCGCTGCATCACCGGTTCCACTTACCCGCATGACAGATTTCAACGAGATTCTACACATTTACGTGTAATTAAAAAAGAATCCTTACATTTTTATGTTTTAAAGCTCAAATCATTAGGCTAATATAGATAATTAACATAGTAAACTTCCATTATTTACATTCCAGCATCTAGACACTGAAATACAGAACTTAAGGACCAAAAATACACGCTATGTAATAAAAGATAATATTCAAACAGAAAATTTCAACTTGCCCATACATTATCTAAATAATGAATTGCCTACATTATAAACAAATAACTACTCAAGCGATATTGAAAGCCTCTAAAAACGCATCTGGGCTTAATAACTTGTATATAAACACAAACGAAAGCGATCACATGCTGATCCCACAGCCAGACGAGACCAGGAAAGCGGAGATGAACGGAGATATTTTCCTCGTTTAGAGAGAGAGATCCACCACAAACAAATAACATGCGAGCTGAAACTGAAAACGAAAAGGCACTACTTACTCGGGACGTGCGCAGGCATCACTGAGGACTGGGAAATGGAAGCGCACTCGTACCGGGGAGCGGTGCGTGGTTTACCCTGTTCTCTGACCCCTAGGTGTGACCCGCCCGGCTTTTTCTCACGCCCGCCCCTTCGCTCCAGAGGTGTGTCCTTGAGCCCCAGATGTCTGTCCAGTGCATCCGGTTGGGACGCCGCAGCACTACCACACACAACACCGATGTATCGGGTCTCGTTACGTATTTCGAAAATAAATGAGATCATGATGAGGATGAAAGAGATATAGCAGTCACCCGACCGACAAACCTTGCGCCCCGCCCCGCTGGACAGCACTTTTGAATTTCAGGGGGATTTTATCTCTTCCTCATTCGGCAGAGATCGACGGGAGCTCTTACGTAGAGTTAAGGAATTCGAACATCTTTAGAAAAAGATTTTTTTTTCTGAATTTTGACTTCGTCGTCGTGAAAACATTTCATGACGACGTTTTGCTTAAAACATGGCAAGACAAATAAAAAAAAAATAACAAGTTAAATTAAAAGTAGTTTTTTCATCAAACAAATAATAAGATGAAGTTGCCATGAAAAATGAGGTGATGAGATGCCTCGAAAATTTCTGGCCGAATTTGAGAGCTCTTCTGCTTGCTGGATGTACGATATCATAATTCAGTAAATATGAATGGCCAACAGACTCACGGTGTACACACAGGCGAATGTCTAGCGACAAGTGCCTCCGCGTTCGAAAATAATAATAATAATAATAATGTAAATTTGTTTGGGTGTTGTATAAGCATGGGCAGAGAAGACTGGACGATTTATAAATAATTTTTAATTTGGTTTATCAGGTCGAATAATAAAGCAATCATTAAGGGAGAAATTCAAAACGGACTTAAAGGTATTGACTTTTACTTAATAACTCGGTCCATATCAACATGTCCTCCCCCAACCCCCTCCGCAAGATTTGAGCTCTTCACCTTGCTAATGGAAACTTGCGAAACTGCAAAGAGAAATTTTGGCCAAGTCATGATCAACAAACTAGACTGAATGTTTGGTGATCATAATCAGGAAAGAGGTCGATTTTATTTATTTTGTTTTAATTATTTTTTTCTTGGGTTGTGTTTAGAGGGGGGGGGGGGAAGCAATAGATAAAATCATGATAAAGCAATTATTTGC
>OU015492.1:155104918-155242418 GCA_907164885.2 Dolomedes plantarius
ATTTTTGTTGAGTGAAGAGTGTTAAATCCCTGATTGGGACATAACCCCTTTAACACTAACATGTTTGTGTTTTGTTTCACGTATCCCAAATTTTCCCTGATGAATAAAAATATTTAGGAGTGGAATTGGATTTAGATTTCTGTACCCTGCAGTAGCCCTTGATTTTTCAAACATGCCTGGTTTAATAACGCATTTTAGCCCATTTTGGACTTAACTACCTTTACACAGCAAACACAGATATATATATATATATATATATATATATATATATATATATATATATATATATATATATATATACAGTCGAACCTCCATATATCGAAGTAGCAAATTGCGCGAAAAAAATTCGATATATAGAAATTTCGATATATAGAAATTTCGATATATAGAATTGAGCTTAGTTTTATCATAATTCTCCTTAAAAGAATTAAAGCTAATTTTTGTATATGAAACTCCATTTCTAATTTATATGCGAATCCCATTAAATGAAAGTTAATAACTAAAAAATAAATTAATATGAAAGATTTATTGATTACTACATATCTTTAAAAAAAGCAATAATGCAGACAGTGATTACAATGATCACAGTTACATTCTTTTAAAAAAAAACTACGATTATCTTGCTGAACAGATAGTTTTGCGGAAAGTTCAAAGAAATGTTCGTATTTATTCAGTCCACTAAAAACTTCATCAGGGACATTTTCCGCGAATTGAAGTCCACGACGTATTGTTTCAAATGCCAAAAATTGAGAGATTTTAATCTAAAATGAAATAAAATCTCCCAATTTGTGTTAAAAAAAATTTCGATATATAGAGATTTTTTCGATATATAGAAACATTTTTTCTATGTAATGAACATGGAGATTTGCTAAGAGTTCGATATATAGAAAATTTCGATATAGGGAAGTTCGATATATGGAGGTTCGACTGTATATATATATATATATATATATATATATATATATTTCCTTCCATAGTTATGTTGGTGGAGTTCAACAATAAAGTAATAATTTATGTATCACAGGATGAATCGTTCACAGAGCATGTGTGAGTTTAATGGAAAATTTGGAGGAGTTTAGAGGCCCGGATATATTAATTTTTAGGTATGGACATTAACTATGTACGCATAGGCAGTTCATTATTGTCTTTAATGGGGAACTTCATGTTGTATTATAACGGGTAAAATAAGGCAAACTAAACGAGAAACCTATTTACAAAAAAAAAAAGTTTCAACTAAAACCCTGCAGTCGTATGTTAATTTTTTTAATGCAATTAATTCATATTATTTACAATAATACGATAATAAAGAAAAACAATGCCAATAATTTATACACACACACACACACACACACACACACACATATATATATATATATATATATATATATATATATATATCTTACTATTAACAGCTGAAGGTAAACAAATGTTAGTTTGTTAGTTAGCAGACACGGGGACGGGCTAATCTCTCGAACCGAGCATAGCAGGATACCGCGACTGGTACCGATATACGCGGACAGCCGAGACGCGTGCACTGATAAACGCGTGCACTGATCCTTTAACTTTCAAAAATTTAAACTTTTATAATTATTCAATTAAAACCGCCGAACTCAATAGAAGAGGACAGCAGAAAAAGTTGACATTCCGGGTGGGCCAGCTCCTTTCCGTTTCGCAAAGTTCCGTTCACCGAAGTAACGGTGGCTCAGAGGTATCGCTCCTGACGTCTAATCCTAAGGTCCCGGGTTTGAAACCAGCCTCCGTCGGGTGCAAGAACATGTTAGAAGAACATAATTGAAATCCACAAGAACGTAATTGAAATCCAGAAATAAATTTGAAGTACCAAAAATAATTTTAGTTTTAGGAAAGGAGAAGTTAAAGCCTTTAGATTTTTTTTCTAATTGAATGAGCTTTTTTGTTTAAAATGCAAAATTTGAAAACGAAAATTTTAAATAATTATTTTTTTTTTAAATCTAATATATTTTTAAAAGTGAATAAACAGTTTTTAATCTTTAAGATATAAATCCATTTCATTTTAAATAAAAAAAAAGCAACACATCGGGTTGCCACTCAGCTAGTATATATATATAGCGTGCTATTTATTTGTATAAGAAATCGATTCTGACTGACTAATCTCTTTATCTTCTCAGGGAACATACTGATAAAAATGCTATTGCATTTTAAATATTTGATTTAGGAAAAGCTAATGATTTGGATTATCCATTATTTAGCAAAAATGTTCAAAATAACCAAGATCGTTCGCATTAAAGAGGCATGTTATAAGATCAAACCATGCACCCCAGTATCTTTCAAGAGGATGGATGTTTCGTGAAGAATTTTTTTTCCTTTTTGAAGTGAAAAGCATTCCTGAGTTGTTAACGATGAGGACTACTCATTTTCGCGATTCCTAGGGTATCACTCAGGGTGCGACATACATTTAAATAAAAGAAAAAAAAGAATAATTCTGGCTAAGAGAGCTATAAAAGCAGAAGGCAATAGGCAGTTATAATTTCCGTGAGAAAAAGGAAGTGAGTAAAGGTGAGGTGGATTCTTTATCCTAACTTGCAATGCAAATATCCCTTCCAGGTGGACAAAGTTCGGCTCTTGAGTTCCAATACTGTTCCTCTACAACGCAGTTAACTATCGCCTCGTATAGTAAAATAACAGTAATTAAAAATGTAAATAAATAGATGATTTAAGGATATTTCAATTTCACGAATTTAACCTTAAGAACAAAGAAACGTCGTGCCGTTTCCAGCTGTTCTATAACCTGAAGGGGCAATGGCAGTGAAGAAGAGAGTTTAGGCAATTTGGTCTGCAAATGTAAGAAACTTAAATTAGTAGTTTTAAAAATAAGTTTGTTTAAAAAAAAAAACTGAAATGCCCATACTAAAGTCAATGCCGAAAATTAATTGAAGAAAATTACTGAAAGCACAAAATTTAGCCCCTTACAATATATACTCCCCACAATATATGTTACAGTTATATAGGAATAACTAGTGACATGTTGGTTTAAATATTGCAGTAATACTCGAATTAAAAAAATAGAGAAAATTTTGAAATTGTAATTAGCATACTGATAAAAATCGGACAAAAAGATATTTGTGATTATACAAATTATGCTCAATTACACCTGCATTCACATCCTTACATATTCTATCAGCATGGTGTTGTTTTAAACCCGGAATACTCTAGACTACTCAACATAAACAAAATTCACTATAACCAGTTTTCCTATTCCTCAATGAATTGGATGTTTTTCATCTTAACATCAGCTATCAAATCTCCTGCTTATGTGGTTCATATGATATAACGTTCGGAATACTGCACCCCGAAATGTTGTTAATATGCTTCATCTGTAATTCAGATTGTCTGCAATTATAGACAAACGATTTCCCGTCTGGAGGACAGAGCGAATTTAGTTTCTCTCCAATCAGTTTGATCATCCAGTCGTTGTTTAATACCACATCCTCTGCTCAGACTCTCTTTCTTGTCAGGTAGAAGTTCTCTTTGTTAACTATTATAAATGCTGTCCTTAAATATTTCAGAGGTAAATTCCTTTAGCTGATGTTAAAAGCACTGTTCCGAAGTCTTGTGATCATTCTACGCCAAATCGCGTATTTTTACCATTATACGTATTTTGAACAACACTCTTTCTCCACCTAAGTGTGACTCCAGCTTTCTCCTTTAATCAAAAATCAATGGCTGTATGCTTATTATAGCTTTACTTTTCATAAAATAACCTGGTTGTCATAATAATTTAGCCAACGAGAAAAAAATGGAAATACACACTGTGTGGTATAAAAGAAATAAGATATTGCGTGGAAAATTTTTTATTTATTTTAAGGTGTAGGAGAGGGATTTTTTATGCATACTTTTACACTAAATTTCGACGGGGATTTTTCTGAAAAGACTTGAAATGACTACATTAATATGGCTACATTATTTCGCTGTGATCATTGGAGAAAACCAGAGTTTCTTCATAGCAAAGGGTTTCTAAGAATTAGGTTCGGATGGGAGGTTTTTGAGAATTTACTTTAAAAATTTATCCTTTAATTACTTTTTTTTCAACGAAAGTTTAATCGGGAAATTACTCAGATGCTAAGAATATCGGCTAACTTTTCATATTGTGGCCGTTCCATTCCTTAAATTAATTTGCTTATTTTACTTAAAGGCTTTCTACAAAACTGAAAAATTAAGCGGTGAATTAAAAAACCGAATACTTTTAATTTTGATGAGTCAGATGAAAACTAAAACAATTTTTGTTTCAAGAACAATCATTAAGTAATTTAATTTTTAGGAATATAGTTTAAAGATTTTCTCATAATCTTTTTATCGTTTTTGGTCAATGAAAAGAAAATGATAATAGAGCAAACACAAAAGAAAGTTGTTGAATCTTTTTTAAAAAATTCCCAAATTGCTTAACATAGAGAGCGAATTGTGTAAAAAAAAAAAAAAAACAGCTTATGTTTTAGGTAAGTCGTACAGCGTAAATAATGTTTTACAAACATCATGGATGCTATTAATTCTAATATCATTTGAAAGAAATCTGAAAATTTTGATTTATTAAAGGATTTACTCAAAAGAATAAAATCTGAAAACATATATATCTTAAATGTATAAAATAAATTTTATACCTGGTTACGAATTTAAGCATCTATCTGAAAGTCAATTAAGTCAATTGGACCCTAGTGAAAGAATTAAAATTGAACTAAATGTCATTCTACCTCTTTAATAGAGGCAAAGATAAAACAATAGCATCTCAAATTATGCATAAATAAATCGTTGCATTTTTTATAGCATAAAAATTTGCAGTTATAAAGATTTTTTTTATAGCTACATGTCTTAAGTTATAACTGTGTGCCGTCTTTAGTATTTTATTTGATTTTCCTCTTTGTTTCACATAAACGTTTTTCCTCGCCACGGATATTTTGGGAACTTCAACACACTTTTATTTTTGCCCGTTCGATTGTGCTCTGATGATAGGTTAAAAAATCTGGTTTAGCAATATTATATATATATATATATATATATATATATATATATATATATATATATATATATATATATATATATATATATATATATATATATATATATATATATATATATATATATATATATATATATATATATATATATATATATATATATATATATATATATATATATTTCCCTGCGTTTGAACTTGCGGGTAAGCAAGCCAGATCTGGCTATCAAAACAAGTGCACGTGGTGTCTACGAAATAAAAATTTTTGCCAAAAAAATTCCACGCTATATTTAACCAAAATACAAAAACTTAAAATATTGCTTGGGGCAAAAATGAAATGAGCTTTTTTCAGGGAGAATGTGTGTGTCCACGCGTATGAGAAGTTTGCATTTAAAAAAATAAGGCTAGAAACCCGTAAGTCTTGTCTGTCACGTTTCGCTAACTTGCTTTAAAGAGAGTACCTTGAAACGTCATCGTGGTTAAAAAATAAATAAATAATAATAAAAAAAACACTTTTGTTCTGATTGCGAGTCTAAGTTGGGGTTAAGAACTACAAAACTGCTCAGTCGGGAAATTTAAAATAATTTTCTGTTTGAAAATAGTAGGCTAGTGAATTAAAAAAAAAAAAAAACACGATCGAATTACGCGGATTTAGATTATTTGCGAGTTTACCATCAGCAACTAAAAAGAAAAATCTATTGGAGATTTCGATAATGAGACACAGTTCTATGTTTATAAACTACAGTTATGTTTGATAAACTATAACGAATTTATTGTTACTTAAGTGTATTCTATCACGTACTATGTCAACTGTATTGCCTTTCTTTCATTCCGGGCACGTGTGTATATGCGAGAGTCACTCATTCCTGATAATGCAATTTTATATTTATAAAGCATGCTGTTTCTGTACAGTACATTGATTACGTTTTATTTACTTTTTTATGATATGAGTTACAATGAGCCACAATATGAAATGCCAGGAGGGGGATCCTAGAAAAAATTCATAGAATTTCCACTTTTGTAGGGATAACTAATTTATATTCAAATAATTGATGTCTTTGGTGAAAAACGGTCAATAGGCAAAAAATATAGGTAAAGAAATAGGTTAAATTAAGTATGTTATGCCAAATTCTAACGATTTCAATTTAAATGTTACAATGGAGAGGTATGAAAAGAATTTTCCATAATAATTAGTTGATTTAATAATAAATAGTATATATACCACAACTTGAATTTTACATAACATATATTTTATATTAAACATAATATAAAACAAATATCTCTCTTCATATAAAGAAATGAACATCACTGGAGATTTCAGCTAATTTTTTTTAAATAAATACTCTCAAAATTAACAGAAAACTGCATAAGCTTAATATTATTTATATGGTTTTAAAGTTGTAAAAATAATCTGATATCAATTGAGAAAATTTGAAAAATATCTTGTAATAGTTAGTTCCATATAGGGGTCAAAAATTCAAGACAAAAAAAAATTCCACTCTTTCAAATTTACAAAAGGTAATAAAACTTCAAAATAATGTATATAAAATACGAAATTTAAAAAATATGTTAATTTTTCTTCACATTACTTAAGGCACAAACTACGGCATTCCAGTCCTTAAATGCTAAAATTACAAGTCTATAGCCGCATATCTCGCAGGTATTTTTCAAATTAAAATAATTAAGGCAGGAACAAAGACATGCTACGTCAGCTATTTTGAATTATTGTTTTTATTTTTGCTTTCTGTGGAGGATTTTCTACGAGGAGAGGAAATTCAAAGGTATAAAAATTTCCCATTTTTACTTTTAAAGTTGTTTCTTTAAATATTTTTAATTTTTAATGCTATCAAACGCAGTGTTGCATTGTTCAATGCAACATAAAACAAATAACCTCAATATATTCAATAGATTTCCACATTTAGCTCTACATGTAACTAGGCTTCTCGCTTTTACTAGAGCGATCAAAATTTACGCAACGCTAATCAAACAAATCCCAGCAACAGTCTAATCAACTGCAACAAATTTATCTCACTACAGAAACTTAGTAACTTCGTGATTTATTATGTAACAGTAACCTACCCTTTTCACTTTTATTCAAAACTTTTCAAATAACTGATTTTTCATTGCTCATGAAAATTTCACACCTTGAACTACTAACGATAATTATAACACACAAATTAAACTTCAGTAAAAACTAGTTAATTAAATGTTTTTATCGCAACGGTTTTTCCCTGATATCAACAGAAAAGGGAATGATCATTAACAGCATTAAGTAGCAGTTTGAATTTTCATAGAAATTTTATAATTCGATGAATACAAATCAGTCTCTTATTACTTGCAATCCTCTATCTAAATACATTGGTTGTGATGGCAGAGAATCCGAGATAGAAAAGAGACGAATTAGAAATAAGAACAAACATAACATAATATAGGAAGACAGAAATTGAAATTAATTGAAGCAAAAGGAAACTTGTATCATTCAAAAATATTTTTAAAAGTTTTTGGAACTTGGAGATTCTATCGCACTATGTCTAGAAACTCGAGCCTTCTAGGATACAGTTAATCTTACAAATATCATGTGTCTTTTTTTCTCTTTCTTTTTTTTTTCTCGGTAAAATTCCCTTTCAGTTTTCACGATACAAGATTTTCAAGAATTGATTGTTCAATCTTCTGGACATGCTCAAATGTGGGGGATCTCCACTGGAAATGAGACACGAACTATCGTCTCCAGGCGAGTTTCGACATTTTAAGACCTGCTGCATACAGTAAGTTCCATGCACAGAACACGTCACACAGCAATCCATATTAACGCGTCTCCATCGGGTAATACGTGAGTATTTACCTTCCTCTTAATGAATTCAATATTTAGATTCATATCTGATGATTCCGGACTGCTTTAAAGAAGTATCCCCGGTTTCCATTAGCTGCACCATTCTTACTTTAATAATGGTAATTTTAATTTATGTTTTATTTGTTACATTTCGTATGATTTAGTTCAATTATTTTTCATGTCTGGGAAAGATGCAAATTTTTCACATATAAATTCATAATTGCTTCTTCATATTGCTATAGCATAGAGAGGTAAACCTACCTTAGAGTCAAATTTCCTTATAATAGTTGTAGAGGTGAACGTGAAGGAAAGAAAGACCTCATGAGAGAAAAAAAAATGTTAATTGGGTATCTTAACGATTTCTTAAAAAGTATCAGCAACTACTTTAGCAAATTCTGATAAGTTCGAGAAACTTGAAATAACATTTTTCTCATTATAGATTTTAAATAGAGTATGTAAGTTTTTATTATTCTTATAAAAAATGTTCCTTCGTTGAATTCTTTTTATTCGTTAAACATGAATTGCTGGCGATTTTTATTAGATGTAAAAATTTAAACAACAATAAAAGCTAGATAATTAAATATTTTCTTAGTTACGGTTTTCCGTTAATTACTACAATGAGGGAATCATCAATAGAATAAAACAGCATTTTGAACTTTTATAAAGGTTTTTAAATTTTCTACATTAAAACTCTTCTCAAATGTATGTATTATATTATTGTTTATTGATACGCGAAGTATACAAGCAAGCTATAATTTAATATTTCTCTATAATTATCAATAAAAAAAAAAACTTAAGGTATTTCATATAAAATTGATGATTGCAGTTGAAAGGAAACTTATATTTTGGATCAAAATCAAATTAAGGAAAATTAAAAGAAAACAAACAAGAACTATAAAAATAAAGAAATCTGTTGGAAAAACATAATTCTAATACGTGATTTAGAATAATAACAAAAATTTTTAATAAAAAATCGGAAAAGGGATACACTGCTTCGATTTTTAAAATTTACCATATTTGATAACAATAAGCTGAAAACTCTCTTTTATTTTAAATATTTGTTTCAAAAATCGTTATAAAAAATAGGTGAAAGTGTTGATTAATCCATTTTTTCATAATAAAAGTAAAAGCTTTGTCTTTATGGATAACTGTCAATGAAACGTAAATAAACATTTTCAAATTCTCATTTCGGAAACTTTTAGTTTGTAATATTTTTGGGAAAGCTCGTTTGTCAAATTCCTAATTTCTGAAGCCAATTTTGAGAAATCCAATTAGATCGGAACTTTTTTTCAGTATTTAAACTGATCAATCAGATTTTTTTTCTTCTTTTAAAGTTGACTCTAAATTTAATGACGCCAGGAAATTTGATTCTCAAAGCTCATTGAAATTTCCCAAAGCAGATGTTCCAGTGTAAAAACTCACAGGCAAAAAGAAAAATTGAGCATTCTTTAAGAAACATAAAAAAAAAAATGAATTCTGGCCCGTCTGGAAAACCAATTTAAAGAAGTAGGTGGAACATACCTTTTATAAAAATGATGCACACCAAAATAATAATAATATTATTAATAAATAAATAAATTTATAGACAAGCATAAAACAATTTTTTTAAATGAGAAATGATGGATGATTTGTAGAGACCTAGGTGCTCTGTGTAGTCGACGTCTTTTTCCAATAGTTTAAAGAATTTTGTAAATTAATTGCACAGAAAAAAAATTGGCAACGAAATAGCAATTTGACAAAGCAGCTTATCTCTGATTTTTTTTTAACCGAAACATCTGCGAATTCTTCAAACGCGACAAGTGCAATTGAGAATATGTTAAGCACAGGGCATAAACTGAAAAAAAAAAAGTTAGCTTATTTTATTTAGTATTCTAATCTGAAAACTTTCCTCTCACCTTTATATTCGTTCACAATTTTTTTAATATTAAATTTGGCAAAGAAACATGATTTTCAACACAATAAATCGATCCATTATGTCTAGTCATGGACGGAAACTGATTTTTTTTCAATACTCTACGGTCTCAGGAATGTTGACCTTTTCCAATTAATCAAAATAAAAAAATAATGACAAGGACCGGTGGCTTGGGATCCTCGAATTAAGTCATAAACTGAAAATTAACGAAAAATTTTAAAGTTATTTTAAGGAACCTGAAAGAATGGAATAACTAAACTGAAAAGCTCCTTGCATCGTGGGATATCTTAAGTTGAATACCAGTCTCGAGGTTCAGACAAGGTTCAGAGTTTGAATCCCAGCAGTCGCAGTTTCAGTGACGCCCGGCAAGTAGAGTAAACCATAAGTATTTAACAGAAAGTATCCATAAGGGATATCCATAATAACCATAGAGGAAAAAATTCAGCAACGCCAAAGAAAAATAAAATAAATAAATGAAGAAAAAAAGACCATCATCGTGTGTCACTGACTTCAGAAGCGGAAATATGGGGAAAATGGAATTCAAAATACGATAACCTTACATACAGTGGAAGTAGTTTAGCCGGTAAAATACCGACCTGGGGTCCGGAGAAGCGGATATAAAGCCCGCAATAACAAGCTTATGTTAAAAAAATTAATTTTGCAAACGAAATTAAAGGAGTTGTAAGGTATCTGGTTTTGTATTTTTTAATGACGATTAATTTATCAGTTTTTCTTCGTTATTAAGGTTTCTCCATAAAAGAGTAGCCAACAAAGGTAGCATGAACCAAGTAGTAAATGTTTTTACATCAAAAGACCATGTCCAATAGTTATCAGAAAAAATAAATTTCTCATTTTTGGATAAATTTTCCAGGTTCCCTGAAAATTTCCAATTTTTATGGGCGGTTGGCCACCCTGGTAGAAAGAAAACCGCTGCACACAATGCGTACAAAAAGAAATCTCTCATTCACTCCATTACGGCGAAGGTATCAACCGCCCCCGCATTAAACTACGGCCTTACATGAAAAGAAACAGCCCAGGGGGAATCCATCCTAAAGCGTAAACATTAAGAGGACTCTATTTCCATTTAGAATGCTAGGGGTGTGAGAATACAATGAAACAACACCCACCAGCTCCACATCTATCGTTATACACACAGCTTTCAGTTGCACATACCTGCTGCATTGTATACACGTTAAAAAAGCAGAAAAAGGACCATTATAAAGAGCCTGAAAATGATGCCAAGATAGAGGGTTGGAGACCTTAATAGTTTGTTGTAAAGTGGAAATACCTATATCGCCCATTGTTGGTCTTAGAAAGGGTTTCTGAGTGACAGTAGTAGTTACATCATTGAGAGTTTAGTTGTCGGGTTAACATATGTCATATAGAAAGCAGAGGTAAATGATAACAAGTTGACATCTGAGTTTCTTTCATTTGCTAGAAAAACCTACTGTTAAATTACTGTTACTTTTCTGTTGAAAGTAAAAGAAAAAAAAAATTCATTGATAGTAATAGAGAGATTGCAGCGAAATTTGTTTCAGGAGGGTAGATGGCTTATTTATAAGTGTTTAATTTTAGTTGAAGGATTTAACTTATTTCTTCATTCTGTACACCTGTATATATACCTGTTGTTGCACGATGTTCAGTATGTAAATTTCTGCATGTGTCTTGAGTAATATACATAGTGAACCTCAAACTCGAAATTAAAATTAAAGGAGTTGTAAGGCATCAATCAAACCCGGAATTTATACATCCTCTTCCCTCCGCGGCTCATAAACCTATTTTAATATTACAAATAACAACTTACTAGTAAAAGTTCGAATAGTTTTCATATGAACGCAGTATATACTATCTTCATCATCGATATTTCAACTCTAATTACTGCTATCAGCATTATGCCATTAAAAGTAACTTGTAAAACGATTCCATATAATATTAAAATAATGGAAGTAAAAGTATGCTGTCAATATGAATTATGATAATAACTGTTTATATATAAAGGTCGAATAAATTAAATTTCAAAAAGCCTTTAAAATAGAAAATAATTTTACGACCAACTTTTATGATTTCTCTAGACATTATTTGAAGGCAGGCAGAATTTGATACACAAAGATATAATCATTGATAGAAACTCAAGAAGAGTGTAAATCCTGTGTAATATATTTGTTGCTTGCAATCAGTTTATAACAGAGAAAATAACTTTATCTTTGTTTAACATGTTGATTACACCATTCCTCGTATCTTCAAATTTCGTGGTTTTGAGCATTTTTTTTCTCAGCATTAATTTTAATTGGTATACAGCCTGATAAATTATTTATAGAAAATTAAAGGTCCCTACTTTCCAATGTTATGAGCGAAACATAAAAATGAGAGAAAAAAATACCCTCAGTTTCACTAATATTTTCCCCAACTGTTTTCAATTTACTGTTAATATTTCTTTTCATTTGAAACATTATCAACGATTCGTTTAATCAGTTAGATAAGTCAGTTAGAAAATTAAAATAATTTTTTTATTAAAAAATAGTAGCTAGCAGTTGCAGTAAAGTTTTCACTAGGTTAAAAAAAAGGAGAAGTTTTGTTATTAGGTAATGATTTTTCAACTATCACTATTTAATAAAATTACAGTAATCTCATTTTTTTGCCTTTGTTTAAAATAAAATTTTACTTCAATTTATGCCATAATTTAATTTCTAAATCTATAAAAATATGTAAAAATTTCTTCCTGCTTTATCTCCATCATCGAACTGCTCTTCATAGCATTTACAATGGTCGAAACTAATTCATTCATGAACAATGAGATCAATTGATAAACTCCAAATAGAGTTGCAGTTTGTTGTGGATCAACTGATGAATTCAATACTGTTTAGAGTGTGGATCTCCAAATTTTGAAGATAGTATTATTTATAGAAGCAATTTTCACTCAGAGAGACGGTCTGTAATTAATAGCCTCCGGACGGAGATATTCAAACTTAAAACTTTGTCATCTACTGACCCATTGAAGAAAGTGAAACTTAAAGCTCCATATTTAATTTATACATTTTTTTCCCATTTAATGTACCGATTGATCCACATCAGATATTGGATACCACATTCTCACAGAACTTCGTTGAAAAAATAAGGCAGTTTCCGCATTCACCTGGAATAAGAATACAACAACGACCAATCAAAGGGAGTTTCTTGAAATGATATGGAAGCGTTTATCATTGATTCGCATAGAAAAATAAATTCTAATGAAGTTTATCTTTGTTTTTTCCCTGCCCTATGAAAACTTATTCACTGTCTGATAAGATAATTACTTTTCTTATACTAGATTTAATGCCATTGAAAACACGGAAAAAAGTGTCTGATATTAACGAATGTCAATTTAACGTCAAACAAACCATATTAATCGTGTCTTTTGAAGTTTTCGTAGAAACGAAGCAGAAACTGAACAGACGAGAAATTTCAAAACATCATAGTCAAGTTTCGCTATCTACACGCAGTATTGTCTTTTTAGTCCCATATGTTTGAATTACATATCAGCGCGTCATGTACATCCAAGAAAAATGAATGAGCTTAAAATTCAAAAATTTCATACCCCTTTCATGATAATGATATATTTTGAGAATTAATCTCTTCCACTGACAAATGTACGGTAATTTATCCCTAGAATAAATTCAAAAAGTCGTGACTCTGTTGTTTTTTCATAATTGAATGGCATTATCCACCATTAATTTGGCTAGGTTAGGATCTAGTTTGGTCGCAAAGGAAGAAAAATCTTTACTTCCACGTAATAGCAGGTTGGAATAAAATACATCTAAATTCCATCTTCTCTATCCTGAACGACAAAAGATAATTAAATAGATGTTCATGAGAATTTAGAGCAATGTTTAATATTTCTACGTTTACCATTTTTACATAAAAAGAGAATGCGGTTCAGATGGTGAGATTGGAATTATTTAGAGACGAGGAATGCGCGGAGAAAAGGATTATATAGTGCCTAAACTTATTTAGAGGTTGAAAGTCGAGCTCGAAAAACAAAAAGGAGGGTATTGTTCAAATTAGGATTTACAGTTAAAGTTAGTGGTAAAATAAACCCATTAAATTAGTTTTAGTCATCTAGTTGTAAACGAACTAATACTGGTGATTTTATAAACTGTGTATTGTCTTTTTATAAATGGAAATTGGGGGAATATGTGTATATAAATTATCCAAGACTTAATGCAAACGACGATTACGTATACAATGAAAGGCAAGCTGTTTCTCTCTTCTGAGCTCCTGACTACGAAAGACTGCTCGGTTCGTCAGGGACATGCCATCTTTCCCGCCATTCCTATTCACAATTTTTCCTGCCAAATAATGGACAACAGCCGTGTCAGGAACGAATCCAGAATTTTTCGCATATCGGGCCGATATTCTAACCATTAAACTTTCGTGTCACGCCTCTTATCAATTTTATAAGTTTTTAGAATTTGTTTGAAAACTAACGGTTACTTGTGGCTCTTATTGTACTTCATATTACCCTTTACTGAATGCCAATAGAAGTGACTAGAAGCATGTAGCCTTAATCGTTGTAATCTAACCATCAGCCAAGACAGTGATGCATATGAAAACATTAATATTTTTTTCTCAATTGCGACATGCACGGAGGACGTATAATCCCAAATGCAAATATTATACATATATATATTTTAATTCATTGTCATAAAAAAATTCCATAACAGAACCTGTAGGTGGAAGTAAAAAGGTCGCATTTCGAAAATTTTGAAGGTGCAATTAATTTAAATAAAGATCAAAAATAAACTCTGGCCACTGTCATAAAGGTAGATAAAAAAAAAAAACCACCATCTGGAAAGGAATATATTTGCTGAAGCTATTGCAGAAATCGACAAAACTGATAAATGTAAAAGAAAAAGTGAAAAACAGACAATAGCGTAATTAAAAGTGGAGTAAACAAAAAAAAAAAACGAATGGAATCAAAATAGAAAAAAAATTTAGAACTTACAAAGTGAATAGTACATATTACCATGATAGTATTCAGAATATAATTCCGCAATAATTCCGCATCGTCTCAAGAATGAGTCTGGCATCTCCTTAGCTTCATCCGCCCTCGAGGGGGGGGGTAATGTCTCTCTCAGCTTCCTACCCCCCTTTCTAAAGGTAGTTATGTCTTGAATAACTCCTTATGTATATTTGATATAAAAATTGTACTCAGTAATAAAGTTTTATTCTTAAAATTGTACAACATAGCAATAAGTTTGGAGATCATTACTTTCTCTTTCTCTCTCTCTCTCTCTTTTATTTATTTTTTTTTAGATAAAATGTGTTTGTTTCGGTGTAGATTTAGCGATACCGAAACAAACTGTAGTTAAACAATACTGGAGTAAACGACAGTTGATATCGAATCACTTTAAATGGCTTAATTTTCTCCCATAACCTGCATCTCAATGCAAAGATGAGTAAATTGTATTACTTTACACCTCAAAGTGTAAGGGATGTTAGTATTACCCATGTTTGCCACAACGCTAATTGATATAGCCTAGGCAGGCGACGATAAGTCTTTTCTTGCTTTGGTATTTTTTCTTTTGTACGCAGTGTTTAGTGTATTCGTTCCTAACTTGTCTACAATTCCCAATTTTGGTTCCATCTTTACACGCGTGGGTCAGAGTGACATTGCGGACGCAAAAGGTCTTCAACAGTTCCAACCCCCCCCCCCACCCCACCCACCCCCACCCCAAAAAAAAGGCAAAATAATTAGAAACTAAAAATTTGTCAATGATCACGGTTTTTCAAAGAAATGAAGTAACAGACTAATAGCTAAGTGGCATTAGATCAACCTTTCCATTTATTCCTGTTGGGTGATCTGTTGGTATCTTTTCAGAATGACGTATTTAAATATTTGCAGGACTCCAGGTTAAGATTCAATGAATTATATATAACTCTATGGCCCATATTATGGGAACTGAATATATCTATACTACTTATAAAAATTAACTACATGTCAACGATTTAATGAAAAAAATAATGATATTATAACAAATAATAACATAAAACAAATACAAATTTAATATTTAGTATGAGTTTACTTTGTTCTCATACAGTTTATTACCATTTAACTTCTTTAAGCAAAACAGGTTTAAAAATGCTAGCTTACATGCAAGATCCCTTTTTCTGTCGCATAAACTAATTCAGGCAAATACTATAATGAATAAGTGATTAAAATACTAAAGCCAGGCACTCTTAATTTACAGCATTAAAACTTTTTCTTTGAAGATCGATTAAATTAAAACTATTATAGAATTATCTACCTCCGTCTCTCTTTGAAATAATAAATTGCAGTACTTTATTAAAAAATTTTGCGTAAAATACAATAAAATTGTTGCAGTTAAAATGACAGGCAATAGCAAAAGTTGAGTGGAAGAGAGAGAAGGGAGTGAAAAGAAAGAAAATGAAAAGAGAAGTATAATTGAAAGCATTTATTTGAACATCCAACATCAAACCATTTACATGGCAACTGAAGCTTGAAACAATCGCTTTAGCTGAAAATAACAAATAAAAAAGAAGAAGAAAAGAAAATAAGAAATTTACCGATGTATGTTATTCAAACACCATTAAGCATTACCGTCTCACGGTTGAGCTGGCAGCTATGGAAAAATGAATCAAATCAATAAATAAGACAAGACAATAAAAAACAGGTAGGTGCCTTCCCGAAATAGCAGGCAAAAGGCATGTTGTCTCCGGTTCCCCTTCGCAATTAAAAAATTGTTGTCTGCCAAACCATTACGTGCCATTAAGAGTGTGTTAACCCTTAAGTATATGAACTTGTTTTGGCACGGCCGCGATGCCAACCCACAGCTGATTCTCTTTATGAGAGAAGACGGTACTGAATGATTTGAATCCCTAAACGGAAGCGAGAGTGACCCATCTTGCGAGAGCAAGCCATCTCAAGTCATTATATTGAAATAAAATGATTAAACAACTCTCTGAATAAAAATTATAGAAGGAGAGCGGTTGAGAGCATCTCACAGTAAATATATGATGATCTAATAATAGACTGGTGTTTAATGATCGGAAAACCTGTGCTGCCAAGGCTGCAAAAGGAGAACACAAGTTGCTGATTTTTTAATTTTGTCAGGCACTCTTAATAGAGAGACAATGTGATGCACGATATGAAATCATACTCATGGATTTGTTTGTCTTAGACTGTCAAAATTATAAAGTATACCGTAAATATATGCCGTTCTTAAAATACTCAAATATCCTTAATAGTTTAAAATTTATATAACAAATATGTTTCCCAGTTGCACCATAAATTTTCTGCCAAGGAAACATAATAGTGCCGTGTTCTTTTTCGTATTTAATATAACTAATAGAAAAGGTTGATATAAGAAGTCATTAAGAAAACTGCTTTCAAACTCTGGTTCCTTTTCATACTAGTGACGACGAATCGTCAAATACTAACGGCAAATTTCCGAGTTTATTGTGAGAACAGGATAACAGGTAAAGCTGCTGTGGAAACATGAAAACTAAAACAATATGCGGCAAATGGCTGAAACACTTTTTGAACTGAGGATCTTGTTAATCAATTATAAGATTGCGTTCAAATACAATGCACTTTCAAATTACAAAATGTCTTAAAAATTTCCTGGTCGTTTGAATCGACTGCAAACTTCAAAGGCTTATAACTTGGATTTATAAATTCCGTGAGTTTTCTGAATTCCTGACACGCCGAAATCCTCTTTTATTAAAAGTATAAACATACATATTGATACAAGTATCGAAATTTTTGTATTGGATATAAAAACTTTTACATCGGATATAAATTAAATGTATACATTATTTGAACAACCTCAACTCTCCGCGTTAGGGGTTATAATAATGAAAAAAAAGAGAGAAAACATAAATATTTGTAATGTCATACATATTTTGGAGACAAATTACGCAACATTTTTAATAAAAATTTTCTTAACTGAGAAACAAACCCATCTCTTCCACCGAAGACATTCAAATTTTTTCTCCCAGGCAAATATTGAATCCAAAACTTCGGCATACCTGTCCAAATTTCTAAGTACTGAACCGAATTGCGGTATCATATTCCGCCTAACCCAACAGAACTCAAGTTCCATACCTCATTCGAAAATCCAATAATTTCTTTTCAGTGTCTGTGAAACTTATCTGCCTCTAACAACGTTCCCATTCATATTGTTTTCTCTCATTAAAAAACAAACAATTGTCAAGGCAAGATCAAACCCACCAATTTTTGACACAATCGGTCGATATTCTATCCACAGAGCTATCATCCCTCATCGTTGATCAATATCACAACTGATAACTAAATTCTATAATATTGCTTAAAAATTCCAATACCTTTTACACTTTTTGCATATAATTACGAATTTTCGAATTAAAAAGATAAGGAACCCTTCTAAAACTTTTCACACATTAAAACATTCTTATGAAAGAGCCCCAAGGTTATGTTATCTATCATGTTTAAAACACAAAACTGAACCTAAACAAATCTGCTATATATCTGCTTTTCAGAAAAAAATGGTAATTCCAGACGTATTATTTTCTTGTCGCTGAGGTCAAGTAAGGCGAACGGATCGAGCTAGTTCAATTCCGAGTAATCACTTGTACGCTGTTAACCAATCGTTCACGTGACAAAAATAATCATAAATGAGATTGATATGTTCTAGTACTGCGGAAAATAAGAATATATCTGATCTGGCAAAAAAAAGAAAAAAAAAGTCTATTCTGCAAATTTTTAGCTTCGAAACAGTAACAAAACAAAACACTATATTATACGACTGCGAGCCTATGTAGATGCTAAGGTCTTATTAAAAGTGCTAGTGAAGAGAAAAGTTACGAAATTTTGATTCTTCTGGTTGCTAAATCATTTGTCCAAGAGTAACAAGAAATTCTATAGGGATGGGACCCAAGTTTTTAAACACTAAGTTTAACTATGTTCTTCTAATTTTTGTGCATGTAACCTGACTGTGATTTAGGCAATACTTTTAAACATCTTTGAACGCAAAATAATGTTTGCAGAGTTTACAGAGCCTTTCAGAGAGATGAAAGATGTCACAACCTTAGCAGCCTATAACCTGTGGTTACTTGTCTTTCCAATTACTCCTCACTCCAAATTTAAATGCCCCTGACAAGCAATAATTTTCCTTAGTGTAATTTACACGTGACAGTAATCAGGTTAACATACAATAGGTTCATTCACACAATATAATTGTAGGCAAGATCAAGTAATGTCATGTCAGCGCGTAAATCATTCCGGATTTGGGAACGCTTCGATTACCGAGTTTTCGTATGAAAGGTACTCAATCCTTATCCAAAAGAGAAAAAATACAGGAACACCAACTTTCATTATTTTTTTTTCCCGATTAAGATTATTAATTCGGCATCGAGATAAAAGCAATCTAAAGTATTATATTGCGACATTTTTTTCTATGTCAATGTATGAAAATTGAAATGGTCATGCATTAATAGTCAAAATCAGATATCGATTAGCCGAAGAGTTCAAAACCTTTTGAACAACAAAGTAAGTCCTGAGCATCTCAAGGCGATACGCAATAAGCTCCCCTCTTTCCCTCCCCCCCCCCAAAAAAAAATGAGTTTAGACAGTTAGTCAAAACATGGGTAATCCATATGAAAATTCATGAAATTCCAAGTTACAGCAACGCCGTGCAGCATTTGTCAATGTTCCTGATGTGTCTGGCTCAATGGACATTACACATGCAAATAATTTAAGGAATCTTAATATTGATGCCCCTCGATAGCATAGAACAAATTCTTCTGTTTCGACATACTTAATAAAGTTTTCTTGACAGTTGAAGGACAAATAATGACCGAGAAATAGTGACATAAACAAGCTCCAAAATTAACCCCACATACATGTTTGTTTTAAATCCCGAAATTTCCCCCATTCTCTCGTACGAGACTTTTGCATCGCTCGTGTGGTACGAGCATGACAACACTGGTGAAACAATTAAATCTGCACACATCCATAAATTACTTTGTATTATTGATTTCAACTATAAATCTTTTAAAGGTCAGATATAAACTTAAACCATAAAGATGGTTTGAAACTGGGAACTACTTGCAACACATGCGCTTATGAAAAGAAATAGCATTAAAAAAAAATAGTAATAATCACATGTGTATATATTATTACTAAGTTTACTTAGTAATAAACAAAACAAGTCAATTAATAATAAACATGTTACAAGTCATTTCTCGTGCAGTGTTAAACTGACGGATGTCTTATGTTGCATGATTTTAAGAAACTTATTTAACTAGTTCGATTTTGCTTCTCGAAAAAAAATCTGTTTACGAGTACAAATTGGCCATATAAAATAGCAAACGCAGTATTTCAAATATATCAGAATTTAGGTTCTAAATTGCATTTAGTCGAGGAAATTCTTTATCAGGTGACAAAATTTAAATATAAATAGATTAATTATTTCCAGTATAAAATAAGATATATTAACAAACTACGACATAATTTCGTAGGATTTTGCTCTAAATAAATAGCAATAGTTTGTGTTACTCTCAAAAGTTCCATAATTAGCAATTTGTAGTGTATTGTGAATGAATATAAATGAAAAATTAAAGTAATTTGTCAGCGTTATAGTGAAATTTATCTTGTTCTTCTTCCCAAAAGATATATTCAGTAAATATTCTCTCGAAGAATATTCACAGTTTATATTATACATATTTATACAGTCATCTTCACAGTTTATATTATACCTTAAGATTCAAATAAGTAAAAATTTTTTGTTACATAAACTTAAAAGTCTGCATCCAAAACTATATTTCTGCCCCTTACGAATAAATTTTTAAGTAGTCCGACTTTGCGATTATAATATTTAAAGTTTCCCACAGTAGGGGGTCTTACTTTTTATGATATATTATCAAGAAGTTATGAATCTATTTAACAGAGATGATAGAATGAAAGAAAATGGTTTAAATAATCTTCTTTCTAGTCACTAATAGCATTTCAAAGCAACTGAAATTTTGATTGCACACAATAAACGTCATGCTTTGGAACACTGACCTACCCTACGACATTCATCATGAGAGATTATGGCATTCCTCCATGGTGTAAAAGTTATATCACCCTTATTGACCGGCGATCACTAAGAGTTCACTTCTAAAAAGAACTTGTGTGTTATTGAAATGACATTTGCCTCAGACTGCGCCGTTAAAGAAGCGCTCAGCAAAAATTAGGTGATTTTGAAAAGGAGTCTCCCACCCCATCCTTTTCATGACGAGAATATGACAACATGGCCTGAACTCTAGTGATGTTTTGGTCAGTACAACATTCCGATAACCAGAAAGAGCAAAACTCCTGGTCTGTTCAACTGCTTTTAAGGTAAACGAAGAATCTGAGTTGCGCTAGAGATTGAGTCGTTGAAACTAAAATTATGTTTTGAGAAGAACCTTTTGATAAAAAATTCTTGAGAACGAAAAAAGTTATTTTCCAGTGAAACCACTCCTAACTTTGGAAGATAATGGCAACAAAGAAATTAACCAATATGTTCGTGCTAGAAAATAAATAATTTCTAATTGGAAAAAGTCGTGCATTTTCAGTGATCATGGGTGACTGAGGTGATTTTTCGATTTTAGTTTTAAAAGTAAACATAAAATAATTTTCAGTAAATGTAGTCTGTCTTCATAGATATTAAGTGATAAAGGTGTATGTGTGAGAACATTATAGTTATCGAATGGGGTAGGTTCAAATTAAATGCTTGCCCTCCGACTCTACCCGGCGTAAAGACCTGTGGAAACATATTTCAAAGATCAGATAAAACTGCAAAATATGGTGAAACAGAAAACTTCTTAAAATGTTCCCTCCGACTTACAACTTTTTAAGTCCAATTTATTACACTAAAATTTTTAAATGATTTGATTCCAACGGGATATCAAAATTTTTTTCATCAGTATATGTTGATAAGGCCGAGGTGGCCCTGTGGTAAGCGTGCTGGCTTCCGGTGCTGAGGGTGCTCGGATCAAATCCCGGCGCGCGCCAATAAAATACCTCCTTTCGTGTCGTCCCTTCATAGGGAACAATGCTGGTCCGCCTATATGGTGTTCCCAAAATAAAATGGCCAGAAAAAAACTGCGGTGAATAACAACAGGCGAATGTCTATCCGACAAAGTGCCTCCGCATTGGAAAAAAAAAGGTATATGTTCATATTTCGGCTACAGATGTCGTTATAGATGATAAACGAACGTGATTTTATTATTTATATTCTCGAAGATCAATAAATAATTTCAAAAGTATTCATCACAACTAATTCGTAGTATGATTTCGAAAATAATAATAATCGTCAAAATATCTAAATGACACCTGGTTTTAAATGTCAAATTTTTGCACTTCAAAGTCATGCAAGTGACAGAATCTTTTCTTTTTTTCATTGAGTCGATTATTTTAACTTCTAAATAAGAGAACGTACAGAAAAAATTAAAACCCTCATTTTCAAATACTTTGAAAATGGTCGAAAACACAGAAAAATATTTTTTCAGAACTAACTATAAATGATTATATATAGGCCATGGTACCTCACGATATTACTCTCCCTTTTATCGTTGCTGACTGCCACGAGAGCAATCACACATACTTTTTTTTTATAACAACGGATTTACTATAACGTTCATCAGTAAGTACTTGCATACGCTTGGTAACAAATGATTGCAGACATCATTATTGAAAACTTGTTGCTGCGTCTGATGAATTCCTTACAGGCCTCGTTAAATATCCTGATAATGTGCTCTTACAGATGTAGATTATGCACTCCATTTGAACAAGAAGAGCCCAAAGCACAAGGCGTCCGGTAGCTGGACGAGAAGCTGAAAGAAAGCCGAAATCACGGCAAACTCATCAATTTGTTGACCCCTCGGTATTTCGTGATCCATTTGCGCGTAACGTACACATTCGGGGGCCTCTCACGATTTGCACGCTTTTGCCGCCTCTTCGCACTTTTTTTCTTTTCCTTTCTGCTCATTCTTTGTAAATATGAGCGTTATTTTTTTTATTCATTTTTTCACGGCCAACCCGGTAGGCAACAGAGCGGAGATGGATGAGCAACGTGATGATGGCTACACGCGTAACAACGGTAAGTAATAGTGTTACAACCAAGGAGGACGTATGGTAATCAGTGATTTACAGAAGCTCACTACATTTCAGCTCAGGTTTGGAGAGATTATTCCCAATTATCACCAATAGTAACCTCTTTTTTATGTTACCGAAGAAGAGGGTTTTACAACTTTATCATCAAAAGCTACATGCGAGACTTAAAGTTGATAACAATCCGCCGACGAACTATAATTGAACATGCACGCAACAATGTTTTTTCTCTGAATATGAAAGAAAATATTACATCTTTCCAAAATCTTAAAATTTTGAATAGTCAAATTTTTTCACATATCTACGGTTATGGTGATTTTTAAAAAATGTTACTTCTTTAATGAAGTTATTGCAGACAAAGACATTCAACCATGCAAAATTATAAGTACTTGCATCACCGCGGTAAGAATAAAGGACTCTTCAATTTTAACTAGTTGAATGAATGCAAGGTCAATTATGACTTCGCGCTCAACTTTGTAGGTCATTCAGTTATGAATTATCGTTTTAATGAATTTCCTTTGCACTTACTCAAATTAAGTAAATATTCGTGTTAGAAGAAACCAATTCTAGCGAAATTTAAAAGTACATTTTGAATGTAACCATAAGGTAAGTAAAAAAATTTCTTATGACGAACATAAACAGGAATAGGAGACTTGAAATTACTAACTGAAAGCGTGAAAATTTAAAGCATTTATGAATCTAAATACAGAGATTTCATTAGACAATAATTGTACCATTATCGTTATTGATACACCTTCCCTCTGATATTACTTGACATAGTTTTGATTATATTTGGGTGGGACATTATAAATACAAATGCTATAAGATTGTAGTTTATGAAACATTATATTTAACCCTCATCCGACCCCAATCTCCTTTCTAAAAAGGTCAAACTTTGTTTCGACTAATCTAATGTTTTATTAAATAACACTAAGTTTGTTCTGGCGAAGTGACTACAATTCACTTAATTTTTAAAAAAATTTTTTACAAAATTATTCGCTTCAATGATATCTTGAAAAATAACGCATCATTGAAGATCATTCACTTTATCTCAAAACCTTAATTTTTCTATCTAAATTTTATTTTATATAAATCATGTTAATTTGTAGCATTCGTGAAATTAAATATGAATTTTAGGACGATTTTAAAAATTTGTATATTGGTATAAAACTTATATCTGATATTTGAATTTATATATTTGTATGCAATCGAATGTAATGTATCTGATATTTGGATATTAACAACAGAATTTGATTAGTCACTTGGGGACTGTTAATGCAGGGTGTGCGGCAGAAAGAACGTTCTGATTTGGAACGTCAGTAACAAAAATACAAAGCAAGATAGAGAAAGAAATCTTTTATACCTGAGAAAAAAATGTATTCATTAATTTATTATTAATTATCATTTAATTATTATTAATTAATTAATTTATTTATTTATACCCTCGGAACGTTCTTTCTACCGCACCCTGTATATGTAACACAATATTTTTATTACACAACGTTTCGTCGTTGGTTTTTAGTCAATCGAAAGAAAACCGAAATATAGACGATATATGGTTAAATGTAGGTTTTCATTTTAGTCTAGGCAGATTTGGGCACTAGCGAGGATTATACGTAATAAAGTAACACCTAAGTTAAGAGACAATAGGAAAATATATTATTTTTTGTTGTTATTCGTTAATGACACTATTCTGTTAGTTTAAATTTAACATTTTGAAACTACTTTATAATATTTTGACAAATAAATTCATTAATAAATTTTATATCTATGGTCCAAATATTGGAGCATTTTATTTTAAATGAGGGAGTGAGGTATTGAACCTGATAGTTTCCACGACATTACTAAAAAACTGCTCTTTCAAACATGAAGTACACAAAGCATTTTTATTATTAAAGGAAAAGGGGTGTTAAATGATAGCAGACAAAAATTGTATTATTATTATTATTATTATTATATATTTGTAAAACTATTTTACAAAATTCTTTTTTTTTTCGCTAACTTTTAAGAACTTTCTAAATAATTTATTCCCTTTTTTTGTGAAAAATTCTTTACAGCTTAGCTACGCTCTGTAATCCTACGTGTTTTCTAATTTTATTCCAAACACAACATGTAATCATATTTGGAAAAATTTATAAAGCAATTACTTAATTATGTAATTCATTCACACGAATATTTAACAACAAAAATAATAATATTATATGGTAATATATGTGTTATTCCTATATAGTATCAGTATAAATTATTTTAATATGAATAAGATATATATATATATATATATATATATATATATATATACATATATATACATACATATATATATACATATATACATATATATACATATATACATATATATATACATATATATATACATATATACATATATATATATACATATATATACATATATATATATATATATATATACATATATATATACATATATATACATATATATATATATATACATATATATATATATATATATACATATATATATATATATATATATATATATATATATATATATATATATATATATATATATATATATATATATACACGTAAAAATACACATATATCCCTGCACATGTAAAGAAACATATTTAATTCACACCGTAGGAACATTGATAAATACCGTAGGAATTTTTCAAAACTGGCAGTGTGTTGAAATTCGTTAAATCCAAAATTATGCCATCACAGGAAATGTCCATTTTCAGTGCACTCCGTATAGAAAATAACTTCGAAATTAATGCCGGTGACTTACCTGAAAGACGAAAAAAAAAGAAAATAAATATATTATATACGAGTTTTAAAGTCATTTTGCTAAACAAAATCAAAATTTGCATGTGAAACTGATATAACATTTTTGAGTACAGAATTACGGCAGCACAGATATCGATGACTTACATTTATATATAACTAAGGGCCTGTTCACATAGAATCGCGTCAACGTAAAAGATTCCATTGGCACTGATTGGTTAAATGGGTCAGTGATTGGAATATGATTGGTTAGAAATGTTTACGCTGACGCTGACGGATTGTATGTGAACAGGCCCTAAGTTATTTTCACTCAAGCGCTTTCTTTCAGAAACAAAAACAAATAACCTAAGCTTGTTTCATTAAATTTCATCTGTATAAGAGTTTGAACTCTTCTTGAAATAATTTCCACCAACTTTTAAAAATACATACGTTTCCCATGTATTTCTTTATGTTAAAAAAAATCAGTTTTACTTATCTTTAGTAAGGGCCTGTTCACATAGGAATCCGTTACGTTGCGTTAAGGAAAAGATGACGTTGAAACGAAAATAAACCAATCATAGGCGTTAAAAATTTCCTTGCTAATCGTTTGGAGGCATATGATTGGTTTATTTTCGTCTCAACGTCATATTTTCCTTAACGCAACGCAACGGACTCCTATGTGAACAGGCCCTAAGGCAGATAAAATAGAGATTCGTGATAATTCATTTAAATATCTATTAACCTCCAATCAGTCACGTGGCGGACTCTGAAAGCCAGTCACAATAAATTATTTCACCATTTCCAAGAAAATGGCAACATGACCTTGAACCTTTTTACATCATTTACCCTCACATCAGGACACGTGACAGAAGTTCGCATACAAAGGTTGAAGGGCTAAAATATATATCGATTTAAAACTTTGATGTGCTTCGTGAACCACACCACTTGCTACAGGTTTGTGGCTGAGGGGAAAAAAATTATAACGAAACCCATATATGTGTGAAATGACTACAGTTCAAGTAGAAATATAACCCTGAAACAGCGTGTAAGGCATATTACGAAATATCAGACCTCCCCCCAAAAAATGTTCTTTTATACATCTTTCAGCTAAAATTTTTATATTATTTCATTCTAAGTATATATACTAAAACTACAGTTTTTTAACTAGTAAACGACACATTGTTTAAAAACATGTGAAACGTTTTATAGGTTTAGTTTCACAACGTTCGCTCTAAAACATTAGCCATTATTTTTAGTATCAAAAAAAGGCTCGTCCGGAGCAGTACGCGCGTCTAACTACGCGACTTCTTTAAACACGACTAAATTTCAACCATCTTTATGATTTTTATAGAATTTCAATGCGCATTCTGAAAATCATCAGCCATATTTTTTAAGTTTTGGACATTTTCTGTCACATTCCGGAATTCATAAATGCCTTACACTAAATTCCACTCAGTTGGAGGGAAAATGGCCTCTCTCACGGTATCCTGTAAGAAAATTTGGTAGATACGTGCATAGAACAAGTAAAGCCGAATATTGGAGTTGATCGGAGAGATGGGAGATTGCTGAATTATGGGGGTCAAAGAGTTTGGTGTGCTCTTTCCATTATTTGTATTCATCGTAATCAAGGTGAACAAAGCAACTACGTTTTCCACAATACAGTTTAAGTATGACCGTTGTCAATCTTTGCAAATAAATTTTTGAGTTTTTAGAATAATTTCCTTCTTAGTAACGAAAATCATTACCGACATTATCGCGAAATCCTTGGAACCTTAATGCAATTTAAGGGGAACAGAAAAGGGGGTATTTTACAGTATTTCATTGAACGTTTTATGTACCACATAAATAAATTAGTGTAGTAATATCACAGTAGATTACGAGGTTCGTCAGAGGACATCGTAACCTGCAGATGTATGCTGCAGTATCGCAAACCATGCTTCCGATACTTCAGAATTACTCCCAAGTTTTCTTTCCAAAATTTAAATAAAACTTTTTAATGGACACATAACCTAAATGTCGAGAACATGATGCTTTGCAATCAATACGTTAAACTTCGTTTCGGTCACAAATATTTGCTTTCAAAGTATATCATGCCACAGGATGATTGAAAAGTTTCGCAACCTAGAATAACACATATTAGTTGCGAAGTTATGGTAAATAATATGAAAAATAACACATCGATAGGTACAGATTAGAACTGTGCCCTTATTACATTAATAACAAGATTATTATAACATGTTAAAAGAGCCCTCCTCATTCGCGTTTGTGAACGTAAGCCTTTTTTCTATTTTTTCTTATTACCAGTCCTCGTGAAACACCGTGTGCAGTTTATTCCGATTTTGCATCTTCCTTTGTTCTACCGTATGAGAATGATGACTGCAAGGCCAGTTTCCTGAGGTGCTTGTAGGGGACCGTTGCAGAACTCTCTTTACCTAATTTGGCTTATCTTCTGGTAAAATGGAGGGTCTCAGCAACGTTTCTTATCTGCGACAGATCCAGTTTCCCGAAAACGTTGCGCCAATCTAAAAAATGTCCAGGGGACTGCTATACCGGATATCGCTTGCGAAATCCCTCGGCATCTTATGAACAGCTATTGCGAGATACCGTTCCTCAAAGATAAAATTTTACGGCTGTGAAAAAAAATACATATTACTTCCGCGATGAACACAGCAATGCAAAAAACAACCTATGAATTCCACGTCTTATATAGTTGGTGCTTTCTGATTGGGAGATTTGATAGAATTAAAGGCTTTGATTTTTACACTGTCAAACTTCGGATTCCCCAATTTATTGATAATTCTAGTATTTCATAAATTATAAATATACATAATTTTGCTTGAGTTGAACAGCATTAATAAAAAAACACATATTTTTGAAAAATGTGTTCTTAAAATACAAGCAAACATTTGTTCTAACGTTCGATTAATCTTTTTGGAATTATGATGTTAACATTATCATGTTGCCATGATGTTAACGAAATAACAACTTAAAATATATAAAATTATAATAAATACTGTAATTTCAAATGTGATAAAGCTGGAATGTTTTTAAGACCTTATGATGAGGAATTTTTTTTTAAAATACGGCCATTTAATGGATTTCCTAAAGCTCGTGGGAATATTATTGTATGATTTCATATTTATCATTCTTGGGGGGGGGGGGGGGAACTAGTAAGAACTACTAAATAAAAAAAAAAAGAATTACCAAGAGCTATGAAGATAAACTTTCTACTCCCCTTTGAGACATCAGCCACTCAATACTTCCTCGTAGTTTCTTTTCGGAATTTCAATACTTCTTTTCGCATACAATTTACTGTAAAGTACACTTAACCATAAGGCAGTTTAGTTTTTTTTAATACTTACAAAATTTTGCCTCCATTTTTTAAGGAAGTTCTCACAAGATTCTTTTATTTCCCTTTCAAAGGGATTCCTTTCACTCCCGTTCCTCCACATTCCTTTTTATCAAATAAACTATTTCTAATAATAAAATATTTTATGGCTGGGAGTTTCAATATTTTTCTGTGATTGGCTATTAGTTTATCTGTTATCATGCAAAATTTTTAAGGAAAACTAAAAAAATTTATAGGCTTTTTACAAGATTCGAATGAAGAAAATTATGTATAAACTGAATTAAATATGTTTTATATTGAATTTATGAGACGTAAATAAATACAAACTTTTTAAAGCTATTTTTAATATTGAGTACATGAATGAAAAAAAGTCATTGTAAAACTAAGGAGATAGGCAAGATCAATTTATTTTCTTCCTAGTTCAATTACAGAATAGATGATTCAGTGATAATTTTAATAAATTATGTTTTACAAGTTTAGAATCAAATTAAATATATTTGATTCATAACCCTAAATTCATAACTAGAGATAGATTCTAGAGATAGATGAAACTGGACACAACAACTTAAGGTATAAAACGAAACGACCAGTGTGATAGTAATGGGCAAAAATCCTTCTGAAATACCGAAATGGAAAATCTACATCGAATTTGAAGCAACTGGATCCACTTTTGTTGAAAAAAAAGTCCATTCATTAGGCGAGGTCATAAAAAAGATGTATATACGCAAAAAAAAAAATTTAATCGCACGAACCTTTAAAAATCTACGTCCAGCATAGTTTTCGTATCTTTTTATATCTATACATCATCTTATATCTAATGAGAACTAACTCCATATCACATAATGCTAAACTTAAAAACCTACACATCATGCTATAAACTCCTATTTAAATTTAGCCATTATGTAATTGCTGATTAGTTAAAATATATAAAATATATAAAGTTAATATATATGTTGTTAACTTTGAGTTAATGCGAAAAAAAAAATGCTCTTCAACTAAACTCGCATCTGAAAATAAATATGTGTGATAGCTTTTTCACACAAATACAACATTTTTAGTCTCCGACAATCCTCAGATTAGAAAACATACTCTCCACGAGTGATAAAGTTTAAAATCCAGGCTACAAATATAAACAATCCAAAATATTATGCAGGAAAGAAAAGTTTAGTTTGCTCTCAAGTTTCGAAATACGGCCATCAAAGCCAATTAATCTCATGATATTTAATGTAAACAAATTTGAATTTAAAGGGCAAAACATATAATTAATTACACCTATTTATTTCGAAACAAGGGAAAATAAAATTAGAATATCTCTCCTTCAATATATCTCTGCCGATTACGTAGTTTTTTATATATTTTAAATATTCTAAACAAAGTTAAAATCTTTATAATAAAAATATTCAATTTATATTTTAAGTACCTCCTATCTGAATAATTTTATTACATTCAAAGCCATCGTATTAAAGGAAGAGACAGCTCATTTTGTGCTCCCTACCATCACATCACGATGAAGCCAAAATGACTCTTCCCATTTTTTTAAGTGAAGTGGTATCAAAATTAAATCCTTTTCATTACTTACAATCTACGTTCACGGAAATCATCATATGATTCTCGACATATTCCCCAAAATATATTCTGCTCAAAAACGATTAAGATACAATCCTCACCCATGTCATAATCTGAGATATCAGTAAAAGTGACCTTTTTTTTTATAAATCACAAATTTTAACTTTTATTCAACGTCATACATAATAAAAGCAAAGCGTTGATGCTCATCTCTGATATTAATTGCTGTTTTCTTTAAATATTCTGCACATGGTATAAAAGGTATGGTATCATGGTATATACATCTCGAACTTAAAAAAAAATTAAAGAAATATTAAAGATATATAAGAAAATAAAATATTAAGGTAAACGCTGTAATGTCAATTTCTTTTACTGCTTTTGAATGGAAACCAAATAAAATCATTCAATGTTTGAATATTTACCACTGATAATATATTCGAAATTCATAGGTTAAGATTATATGAATTTATATACATATCCCGAATTTATATACTGATATGAAAATCTATTTTGTAATGATGAAAGGTTCTACTTTTGGAAGATACGAACCAAAGACAAGCCTTCAACTGATGTAAAAAAATTCTGTGTGATCATATGAAGGAAATTAAAAACCATATTTCTTGAGTAATTTGTCCGAGAATTTTCACCGACAGCCGAACGGGTGGCAAAAACAGGCACTTTAAACTACAAATCTATTTTTCAAAAAATGGTTCTTTTGACAGTAACAATATTTTCCCATCAATGTGGTATTACATTAAAACTAACTTATTCAGAAACGTAAAATATATAAAAAGAATTGAATAATCTAAATTATTTAAACTTTTGTTTGATCGTATTCTTAGCATGATCTGATTTTATGAACATTCCGTTCATAGTTTTCTTGTATATCATCTAACCATACTGGTGGGTTTTCACATCCCACTCTTTCTATCGCAAAAATGGTTCTTCCCATCTTCACAAACTGCCTTGTTTCCCCCATTTTCTCTTTCCCTTTGGTCATCAATCATCCTTTCCCATCGCTGTCACAATCTCAAAAAAAAAAAAAAAAAAAAAAAAAAAAAAAAAAAAAAAAGTCTATCATCTGTACATTTTACTGCTCCATGATAGAATGATGTACCCACTCATGAACCCATATTAGGATTTTACGAAAATTTCCTCTATTATCCTAGTAGCTTACCTTATCCTTCCCCATTTATTTTCTGGATACTTCCGTTATGTAATTCTTCTTCCGTTGTAATGGTATTCATCAAAATCCCCTATGTCCGTTATTTACCATCTTAGCTCATCCTGCACACATTTCTACTCATACTTTCCTATTTGAAAAAAAGTTTGACCCTTCAAACTAATATTGTTCTACCTCTCCGTGGAGCTATAATTTATCCATATCCATCAGATAACTATAATACCAGAAATGCCCGTTCATCAAATCTGTCTTCATTCTTTCCCATCTTTCAAGATACTAGTGATGATTTTAGACCAATTTTCAATAAATAGCCTTCTTCGTTTCACCCATTCATTCATTTTACCACCAGAAAGATGAAAATTTCTATGTAACCTCGTCTTAATCCATCACTCTGGAGTACCTTATTTTACAATTCGTAAAGGATTGATGGGTACTATTAACCCCCATCGCACCCCGTCGCATGAGATGCGATTTGAGCATTACCTCTCGTTTCAGCTTCTCTTTTGTGCTGTCTATGCTTAATTGCACTTTTAATGTGCAATTCCGTGCAAAAAAATAAAGAAAGAGATTCAATTTAAAAGAAAAAGATGCAACAATCATTATTCGATAGTATCTTCCCACTTTCAATGAAATAACCTGCTGTATCTTACATTAACAGTCTGCTCAGTTCCGTTGTTGACAGGGGCGGATAAAAGAAAAATAAATTCTTTTTTAGAGCAAAAAGAGTAATAGTTTCACATTCTAGATAAAATTATTTTAAAAGAATTTTCAATTTTAGAAATTATGTTATCATTTCTAATACTCCATTGCGATAATGTGACCGATATGTAATTTTGACCAAAAAAACTTTTTATTTATTTATTTATTGTACAAATATAAAAATACAATTAAATGTACAAAGTAGGATTTACTACATGATTTATCCATGAAGTTCTACGTCTTTAAGTCTGAACATTATAGGCTGATGCATATACAACGAGATTTTAAGAGGTGAAGAGAAAGAAAACTGAAATATCCATTTTCATTAACTACACATTTGAAACAGGTAAAAATTTGACAACATTAATGTTGAAACAAAGCACGTAATTCCGAACAATTCCAGAAAAAAGTTATTTTGCAGTCTTTACGGACTACACATAAAAACACAATGAATTCGAATGTAGATGATTATACGTAAACACGTTTAATAGTTGTGTTTTGAGCATGGAATTAATTAACTAAGTAATAACGAATATATCCCTGAGATAAATTTTGCAAGCATGTTAAAAACGTTTTGATTAATGTTCATACAGTAAAAAAGAATCTCAAAAGTAAAAATTAGGTAGCTTTCTCAATTATCAGCCATCATCAATTTGTTAAAAATAGACTTTGACATTTATTAATATTTTAAATATTACACTGCTTTCGGACAAATAGACGAGGACAACTGTTTCGAAAGAAATAACTTTTATAGCCTTTTAAAACTGTTCCCAAAAGAGAATCTCGGCCTGATTATGTCGTTAGATTTACCAAAATAAACAACATCTAGCCGGCAGTGAAAGGTCCTGTCAAGTTTATTTGCCCACGTGAGGAAATCTTGAAAATCTTCATGTGTTTGCTTAGATCAAAAAATAGCCCTCACACTCGATCGTTACACATCTTTGTCAGAATTTACGGGCACACACATGCAACTATATTTTTTATTCTAAGAAAAAATTCGATTATTCAAAAAGAGTGTCTGGGGTGATCGGCCCCACTCTCTATCAAAACACGTTTGAGCAACATAGCAGCTCAGTCGGGAGGGGAAGAATGAAGATTGACGCTTAAAATTCCACAGATCCGGAATCCATAGAAGGATGTAAAGAAGATAATCTTAAGTAGTCTGCCTACTCCCCCATAAGGATAGAAACGGGGGGCAGGGTCATACACACATATAGAGAGATTAAAACTGCGCTCGAAGAAAAACTGGTACAACTAGGCGTTCTGGACAGGAAACTAGAAATTACTTATCTGAAATAGTTACTCCTCTTAGATCACCTTTGCTAAGGGAAAGTGGGAAGTAACGTATACATATATAGTAGTTTGTATAGTAATAATATTTAACACATTTTTGCCGAGTACAATAGTAATAAACTTTTTACCTTTAAAAATTAAGTTAACAAACTGAGATTTGATTAATCCTTTAAACTATGCATTTAAAATATGCATTAAATTTTTTTCCCTATCGATCCGTCAATTAGTATAAAGAAACTATATAAATTCACTTTTTTGGATTATTTTATCCTACTTTAATATCATTAAACATACTCGGTTATATATGGCTAATTTTTTGGTGTCCCCGCCGTTTCGCCGACACCAAATTTCCTTCCCCCTCTTTTTTCCCGTTCAAGCTTCCTTTTTGAGATATTTAGGGATTTCAAGTCGGTGAGGGTTTATAATATGTTTAAAAATATGTTTGATCAATAACCATTGATTTGAGGCCTTTTATTTATTTACCGAAGGACTTGTTCTCCGTAATCCTTCACTTTTTTCATTTACAAAAACCTTTCATGTTTTAGGAAAATAGATTTTCAAAAGACAAATGTATATGTATGGCTATGTATTCTTATTAACCGTAAATCTATTAGAAAACATTCAGTAAAAAATCTGAAACAAAGTATTTTGTAGCAGTTTCCCAAATGGATGGCGCTTCAACCAATTTTGCTGTGCAATTTTTGGGCTCTAAAATCTTTTCTGGAAGTTACTTAAGATCTCTCTATTCTAGATTTATTCTTTATGAGTGTTCATAGTGTAGTCTAATATATAAAAATGAATGTTTGTATCTCTGTAATTGTATAGAAATCCACAGTTTAGGAGCAACGATCGTGAAATTTTACATACAGGCGTCTTTAAAAACAGCCGAGGGTCTGAAGAACTTCAAAAATCGAAATTAATTACAGTTGATTTTTAATTAATAAAAAACCAAAAATTTTGAAACTAAATGTAAGATGTTACACTTTGTGGAATCACCCCTCTGAATATGGCGTCCACGTTAGGGTTAGCTGAAGCGAACAGCGAGCAAAAAGATAAAAATAAATAAAATCAAAAAGTTTCAAGTTACATATTAAGCCAGAATAATAAATGAAAATAATAATCTTTCAAGTCAGATTTTATACTCTAAAATAAATCGGATCCAACGGCATATTGACACTATCACACGCGATGGAAAATTCGAATCAACCACGCTAAGTGTCACAAGATCATTTTTAATCGCTACTGCAACCCCCCTCGCTTATGTCTTTGTGTCTATTGAAGAGTTAAAGACTAAGCTTCTATCCTGCTAACTTATTTCTAACTTAAAACTCCTCTTACTCCATAAATACATGTATATTCACCAACCCATAGCAACTTTCCAGTAATTTTAGTACAAATATTCTCCTATTTACACAATACACCAGCATGTTATTGTGGCGCATTCGGTAAGAGCGTTCATTTACTACACTACACGACGCGGGTTCGAATACGGATCGTACAGATTTTGCTAAACCTGTATTTTCAGCTTTTATTTTATTATTTTTTAAATTATTATTATTATTATTTTTATTTATTATTTTTTTTAATTATTTTTATTTTATTTTATTATTTTTAAAAATTATTATTTTTATTTTATTTTATTTTTCATATTATTAATGTGTATAACATTTCGTATACTTTTTTTTCTATGTTATTTATACTGTGTTTATTTTTTTAATGGATTTTGGTAGGTTTATTATAAATTTATGTATTTTATGTTTTACTTTTCAGGAATTTTTGCTCCAATGATAAAGGCTAAATCTTTTCTATGTTATTTATACTGTATTTAGTTTTTAAATTGATTTTGGTTAACAAACATTCGACAATTTGACATTTTTACTTTTCAGCTTTACTTTCCTAAAGACAATTTGACATTTTTCCTTTTCAGCTTTTAGTGGTTTATTATAAATGTATATATTTTATGCTTTACTTTTCAGGGTTTTTTTGCTCCAATGATAAAACGCTAAATCTAGCTGAATTCTGAAGAAATTATTGTAAATTTATGGTTTTTTATGTTGGGTTTTCTTTTTATTCATGTGTATAACATTTCACATGCTTTTTATTCTATGATATTTATACTGTGTTTAATTTTTAAATTGATTTTGGTTAACAAACATTCTTAAAATCCTGGGCAACGCCGGATAAATTATCACCTGTGTAGATTGATAATTTATAAATTTTAAAACTGTTACCACATGTATATTTACAGATCCACAAGAACTTTCCAATATTTTTAATTAATAAATAACCAACAACTCTCGATTCACAAGCGTACAGTAGATGGCGCCACTATTTTAATTTTTTTGTGTCTATTTCGTTGTTATGTGACGATAAATTTATTTAAATTACCAGATAAAGAAACCACATGATCAGCGTTTAATAAATTAAATTGTAAAAATTAATCTTTAAAAATTCACCAAAAATTAGAAAATGAAGGTAAAGATGCGAAAAGAATTTCATTTTAAAGGAATTTTTATGATCTTTTTCGTGATATAAATTTTACAACCCTCAAATTATTATTTTAAATGCAAACTTGAAAAAAGTTACAAAAACAGATTAAAAATTTAATTAAAAAAAATCTAAGAAGAATTTTTCAAAAATCTTTCTTAGTGCACCCCTACATTATAAGAAGAATCGCCATGCAAAATTTCAGTCCTTTAGGTTCAACGGTTTGGTCTGTACTTTGTATGTCAGTCAGTCAATCAGTCAGTTAGTCAGTTACGGAACTGTTTTATATATATATATAGATTTTTATTACTATCTCTATATCGTAACGTTAACTTCATGCGCACACATTATTTTTAACTGGCATTCAATTGGCTGTTAAAACTTTATATTTACATCCTATTTAAAAGAAGTAGGGTGTAAATTGTAGGGTGGAAAGTTGGTAAACTTAAAATTTTGTGCAATGTATTTTAATTTCTCGATTAAAAGTAGTTTTTTTCTAAAAATCAATTTATTTCGCTTGAAAAGCTAAATATTTTATGCACGCGGTTTATATTATTATTACTATCTTTATATCGTAACGTTAACTTCATGCGCGAGCATTATTTTCTTATGCTTTTTTTATTATTATCATCTTTATAATAGCTTTATTTTCATATGCTTTTAAGCAACTATCGTTTTTATTCATATTATGTTGGTTTTTTATTAATTAAAAATTAAGGGTAATTAATTTCGATTCCGGAAGTTCTTATCTTTATTTTCATATGCTTTTTCATTTACGAATTATTCAAATGTTGGTTAAAAAACTTTTGCGTAATTTATATATTTGTGTGTGTTTAATTATTGAAATTAATAAATTTATATTTCTGGAGAGGATGTTTCAGATTTTAGTGGTACTATGATGAAAGGCTGAATATACCAAAATTCTGAGGAGTTTATTATGGAGAGAAAAGGAATTTAATATGTAGAGGATGTTTATAGGAGTTAAATGTGGAGAGGAGTTGAATGGTTTGCAGCCCTCAATCAAACACTTCATTTTTTTAAGAGGCAACGCTGCAGTCATATCATTGTTCTATTGGAAATTTCTGCTGAACCTGTAATTGCAGCTTTTTTTTACCCCAATGATGAAAGGCTAATTCTAGCTGAATTCTGAGGAGTTTATTATAAATTTATATATTTATAGATTTCACAAGGTTTTTTTTTCTATGTTATTTATACTGTGCTTAGTTTTAAATTAATTTTGGTTAACAAACATTAGAGAATTTGACATTTTTACTTTTCAGATTTTAGTATTAAAATGATGAAAGGCTGAAATTCTGAGACGTGTATAACATTTCACATATATTTTTTATGTTATTTATACTGTGTTAATTTTTAAATTGATTTTGGTTAACAACAAACATTCTTAAAATCCCGGGCATCGTCGGGTACTTCAGCTAGTTTGAAAATAAATATTTGTCAATGAGAAGGGGGAAGGAAATTTCAGTGTCGGCGAAACGGGGGGTGAACCAATTTTTTCTCAAACTAAAATATGGCCAAACTTTAATTAAACAATAACACAAAATAACACCTTTACACAAAATAATGAATTATTCTCAGATTGATTATGATTTTTCTTCGAAGTGATTTTTCTTTTCTTATTAATAGACCACACGATAATGAAGATTTAGGACCGAATGAACGAGGCCTATTTGTATAGTATTGAGCTGAACAGATGATGAAGATAGAGTTTTAAATTAAGTCTACAGTGGCTTGAACTAAAAGAATAACTGGAGTTCAGGCAACAAACATCCCGATCTCTTGCGAAGAAGATAAAGCAAATAAAATATTCAATGAGAATACCAATCATTCGCTTCTAACAACTCCATAGTGCTTGATGTTGTCTTCACAATTTTTGATGTAGACAACAGCTAGCATTATGGATTTTAAAATGCTATCGCAACATCTGCAAGTACAAAAATACTTCCGCAGATTTATATTATAAAGATCTAAGGGGATAGGAAAATGCTAACAAGTAAAAAATCCAAGATTCTCTGTGCTCAGATGGCATTCTGGTTGAAAACCAGTGATTTTTACAGAGTGCTTATACTTGCTGTTTTGAGACTTTTAAGATAATTTAAAAAAATACATTATGAAAAATAAATAACTCTACACCATTCTTCTGTACTATGACCAAGGTTTGGCTGCTTACGAGAATATTCCTCTTGAAGCTGTACTTTTCTCAAAGTCAAGCTTTATGACTCTGACATATATACAGATGGTGCAAATGGATGGAAACCAGACCGTAAGTTGCATCTAAAATCGAAAAATATGCTACTTTCTTGCTTATCCAACATAATACTGAGTCTCCTACATTCCGGCAGGTCTCGTTAAAGATATATATGTCAGTTTTATCATGGCAGTGATCAATACCATATTGCAGAATGTTTGAAAAGTTTGATCAGAACAGATGAACGAGATCGTAAAATTTTTTTCAATAGTACTCGAGGAAAAAAGTGCGTGCTCCTTGAGTGTTATTAAATAAAGTTTTTCAACTTAAATCAGTGTGTCTGTTAATGTCCCCCGTCGTAAATTCTAATGTTAAGCTATGGGGGAATTTTCTTACGAAATATTTCTCAAAACATATTAGCAAATGAATAATTTTTAATTCCATTTTTTAAGACCTAATAGAGTTCACCTAACAGCGTGTAGTTAAGTTTAAAAAAAATAATGGAATTCACTTTATAGCACTGAGTGTTATTCGCACAAATATCTTATAAAGATTAAAAAATAGATGTTTGATAAACTATGCTCTGTGCTCCAAAGCATACATGCTGAAATGAAAAATAAAAAAATGATGAAAAAAATGTGCATTTCTTAGCAGATAATTAGAATATCAGCATTAGAAGACCTTATCAGCTAAAGGTGGTAGTTCAGAATTTACAAATCCACCCCAGACAACTACTTAACCCCATAAAACGATAGCGTTTAATTGTACATTAACCCTAAAATCCTTGCTTAATAGAAAATGTGGCTTTAGAGACTCTATAATATTCTAATAGAAATTTAAAGAAATCTTTTAGAACCGATGAATGATTGTTTACTTTAGTAATAGACTCTAAGGGAGTTCTCAAGATCATAAATAAGTTACTTAGGTATCTGAAGGCCTAATAATTTTCGTAAACTGAAAATGTGCACAAATATATACCCAAAAGAATTTGCTGCAAAGTTTTAATTTGTAAAGAATTTTATAATTATGTTGAACAATGTATTGTTTATAAGTAGAGGTAGGGTAAAGATAATCTATATACAGTGGCTCCCAAAAGTGTTCGTACACTTACGATTTTCAATGAAATAGGGGTCTATCCATTGATTAAAATGAATATTTCAGAATGGGTATTTAATAATAAGATCTATAATCTATTCTTAACAAAACTACATGTATTTTGAAAACATAGTAAAACTTTATTTTTAAGAAACCAATAATCCAAAAGTAACAAAAACTTTATCTCACAAAAGTCATCGTACACTTGTAAAAAATCTCTACATAATAGTAAATATTCTAATTTTTCGTTAAATTAATATTTAGTAGGATATCCTTTAGCATCCACAACAGCTTTTAAACGTCTGGGAATAGATTGCTTTAGTTCTTTTGTAATTTTTGCATCAATGTTCATCCATTCTTCCATCATAATTGTTTTTAATTCGCTTTTCGTGTGAATGTCGTGTTTTCGTACTCGAACCTCCAGTTCTCTCCAAATATGTTCTATTGGGTTTTAATCTGGCGATTGAGGTGGTGTTTTCAAAACTTGTGGATAATTATAGAGACACCAGAGGTGAACGTTGAGAGCCGTGTGCTTAGGAACGTTATCTTGATAAAAAACAAAGTTGTTTCCAATACCCAAATTTTGAGCTGATAATTTTAAATTGTCTCTTAAAATATTTATAAAAACAGCATGATTCATTATGCCATCAATAAATACCAAATTTCCTAGTCCTGATGCTGACATGCACCCCCACACAAGGATACCTCCACCGGCATGCTTAACTGTTCCTACTAAGTTCTTCGGAGTAAGTTCTGCATTTTTTTCTTCTCCATACAATTATACGCCCATCAGCACCAAAAATGCTCATCGGCAAATAAGACATTATTCCAATAGGTTTGGGGCTTATTTATCATTGATAGTGCGAAGGGAAGCCTAAACTTTCTGTTTTTCTCACTCACAAAAAATTTTCTATGGACAGAGCGCCCATGTAATCCAGCTGTTCTAAGAACTCGTCAAAAAATTTCAGGTGAAATTGAAGTAGAAAATGTTTCATTGAATTCTGCAGAAACTTTTACAGCACTCAAACGTGAATTTTTCACAAATTTTCTAATTATAAATCTCTGATCACGTTTTGTTAACTTTGCTGGACGGCCTTTTCTTACCTTGTTTTCGATCCAATTTTCTTCTTTAAAGCGTTTTTTCACATACTGCACAGTAGAATGGGATAAATTAAGTAATTTAGCAATATTCCGAATTGATTTACCACTACTATGATGAAAAATAATTAATTTTCGAATGCTGTTTGTTGTTTCTTTACGACTACGAGCCATTTTTAAATAATAAATCAAATATTACGGAGTAGGCAAGCAAAAATTAAAGCCAAACGATATTTTAAATGCCACCACAATTCAAAAATAAAAATAAAGCGCCAGATGATAATTTTAATTATGAATTTATCAGAAAATATTACAGTGTACGATGACTTTTGTGAGATAAAGTCTTTGTTACTTTTTGATTAATGGTTTCTTAAAAATAAAGTTTTACTATGTTTTCAAAATATTTCATGTAGTTTTGCTAAGAATAGATTATAGATCTTATTATTAAATACCCATTCTGAAATATTCATTTTAATTAATGGATAGACCCCTATTTCATTGAAATTCGCAAGTGTACGAACACTTTTGGGAGCCACAGTATATAAAACAGTTCCGTAACTGACTCATTCATTCACTGACTGACTGACTGACTGACTGACATACAACGCACAGACCAAACCGCTGGACCTAAAGGGCTGAAATTTTGCATGGCGATTCTTCTAATAGTGTAAGGGTGCACTAAGAAAGATTTTTCAAAAATTCTTCTTAGATTTTTTTAAATTAAATTTTTAAGCTGTTTTTTAAACTTTTTTTACGTTTGCATTTAAAATAATACATTGAGGGTTATAAAATTTATATCACGAGAAAGATCATAAAAATTCCTTCAAAATGAAATCTTTTTCGAACCTTTACCTTGATTTTCTGATTTTTGGTGAATTTTTAGAGATTAATTTTTAAATTTTAATTTATTAAATGTTGATCACGTGATTTCTTTTTCTGGTACTTTAAATAAATTTATCGTCACGTGCATAACAACTAAATAGACAAAAATGATATTCTTTTTCTTTCTAATGCAGCAGACGATTGGATATTATCCAAAAAAAATAAATATCCCTTACGATTTTTTTATAAATATATATATATATATATTTTACATCAATTGTATCATTGATCGTCGCATTTATTATAAATATATATACAGAGGCTGTTCGCACATTTTTTAGACGATTTTGGTAAGCGGTAATAAAAAATCGCTTGCTGCAAAAGAAATAATTGCAATTGTACTATGCTATTAAAAGTCAAAATTATCATCTGCGGCTTGAAAGTTTTGTTTTTATTCAAAATGGCGTTTTTAACAAAGCAGTGGTTCAAAGGCTACATTTATGCTCTTTCCGAAGAGAAATATGCATACTCCGTTATCCAAAAACAATTTGAGAGTCATGGTTTTGTGATATCTAAAGCGTCGATAGGTAATATCGTCAACAAGAAAGGAAAAAAACGTCAAATTGGAGCCTCAAGTGGGACAAAAATTCCAAACAAGTATCCAAGGAAAAAACGGACATCTTCGACTATTGCAAAGGTACGTTGTTTAATGTTAAAAGAAAATCCCCCTAGTCAAAGGACAGTTGCAAAATCATTAAAATGCTCGGTGCCACTGTAAATAAAATGATAAACGTTGATTTAAATCTTAAGAAAGCGAAAAAACGCAATGTGCATCGTCTTCTTCCAAATCATATCGCTGAACGCAGGACACGCTGCAGAATTCTATATGAGAAACACTTATCCAAAGAAAAATGGAAAACAATTGTCACAATAGATGAATCATGGGTGTATTTAAATGACTGCAACAAAAAAGAGCCATTTATTATCATAAAAGGGGAGAAAAAAATTTAAGTACATGGTTCAAAGAATCGAAAGAAAGTTTTTCTAAGGGATTCATGATTGTTGCTGGTTTTTCTTATAATGACAAGTTAAAAGTAAAGAAAGTGGAAAAAAATGTCAAGATTAACTCCAAATACTATCCGAAACATATTTTATCGCCAATTTTTCTGAGTGAAATACCATCGCTTTACCCACAGTGCCATCAATCTGTGAGACTCCATCAGGACAAAGCTAGCAGTCACACATCAAAATCCACTGTAAATTTCCTAAAAGAAATGGAACAAAAAACTGGTATCAAGGCCATACCCTTCACTGATATCCCTACTAAATCTCCCGATGTATCACCTATGGATTTTTGTGCTTTCGGACTTTTAAAATCTGCATTATCCAAACGTCGTCCCAAAACCCTTACAGGACTCTGGAAAGCTATTCAGGAGGAATGGGATAGAATACCTCTTCTGACACTTCAAAAGGCATTATTATCCTGGAAATTGCGGTGTCGAAAGATAGTTCAGAATAAGGGATGTCAAATGGAACATTTAAAACACAAGAATTTTATGTAATTTAGTTTTGTGAATACAATATACATCGTCTAAAAAATGTGTGAACAGCCTCTGTATATATATACAGTCGAACCTCCATATATCGAAGCAGCAAAGTGCCGGAAAAAAATTCGATATATAGAAATTTCGATATATAGAATTGATCTTAGTTTTATCATAATTCTCCTAAAACATTAAAATTAAAGCTAATTTTCGCATACGAAACTCCATTTCCAATTTATATGCGAATCATATTAAATGAAAGTTAATAACTAAAAAAATGATCTTAGTTTTATCATAATTCTCCTAAAACTCATAATGGAGTTTCGTATACGAACCTTCATTTCCAATTTATATGCGAATCACATTAAATGAAAGTTAATAACAAAAAAATGAATTAATATGAAAGATTTATTGAGTACTACATACCCTTTAAAAAACAATAATCCAGACAGTGGTTACAATGATCACAGTTACATTCTTTAAAAAAAAACTACGAATATCTTGCTGAACAGCCAGTTTTGCAGAAAATTCATCAAAGAAATGTTCGGATTTATTCAGTCCACTAAAAACTTCATCAGGGACATTTTCCGCGTATTGAAGTCCACGTCGTGTTGTTTCAAACGCCAAAAATTGAGAGATTTTATTCTAAACTAGAATGAAATCTCCCAATATGTCTTGAAAAAAAATTTCAATATATAGAGATTTTTTCGATATATGGAAACAGTTTTTCTATGTAATGAACATGGAGATTTGCTAAGAGTTCGATATATAGAAAATTTCGATATAGGGAAGTTCGATATATGGAGGTTCGACTGTATATATTTTGGCATTAATTGCATATATTGACCGTTGTATTTAATTTGAATGTACTCCGTAGCGAAGCGTGGGTTTTCAACTAGTATGTATATAGAGTAAGATTACTCTCTTTCTAGGCTACTCATAAAATGTTAGTGCAAAAAAAGCATTGTTTTTTTTAATGGCAACAGAAAAAAAGCAATAAAAAAAACAACGTTTAAAGGTTTACTTTTCTTGCATGTCTAATGTTCGTGATGCTTTACTAAAAAAAATCAAATAAAGGAATAGTGAGATAGTATAATTCCAACATTTTATTTCCCTCACTCACATTTAAGCGACTTTTCGTTCCGAGTAAACATCGTTCCGCACTCAATCATCGATAAGGAAGCCATAACTGTATAGGCGAAATGGATATTCTCCGTTGAATCATGACAGTAGCAAGAAGTCGTGTAAAACGTAGAGATCACTTTGCACTCGACTGGGAGTGCTGTTATCATCTTTCTTGGTAAGATAGACAGGACAAATAACAACAGAAAACTGGACAGAAATTCACCGAGCTCTCAAAATAGCTATTTACGTATGCTGCCCCCCCCCCTCCCCCAGGATGTCAAAAAGATCAGAAAATCCGATGTCGAGTCATTACTGGTGTTATAAACGGTTAAGTAGAAAAACCAAGATAGAATCATTTCGAATGCATGGATTTTGCATGAACTACATGTTTAGAAAAATATTTAGAGATGATTTCACCAGAGTGGAAATTAATTTTTATGGTTGCTTAGTTTCAGTGAAATTTCTTCCTCTATAGGCAGACGTAAATGAGATGTCTCTAAATGCCACAAATACATTATCGACAATGTTATGAGGTTTTAATATTAAATTTTAAACCTAATCTGATTAAAAATGTTTTTAGTATGAGGATATTAGATAAGTTTTAAAATAAAACTGGTTTTTTTTTTCAGTTTTCCAATTTTACTTTTCTAAAAAAAATATATAGTTCAAAACATTGTAAAAGTATTCAATAATTCTGTGCTCAGGTGGAAAAATGTTATAAGTCACTATTCTTAAAAAATTGAGTTTTTCACATTCCGGATTCGCGTTCGCAGATATTTTATATTTACTCTAACTACTATAAGTAATAGCCAACTATTAATACATATATAAATACAATATAAAACAAATATAAAACAAATTGCTGATTTTTCATGACATCTCGAATCTTAGAATTGCTGTCACGTAAATATAAAAAAAGTGACTTATACCATTTTGCCATCTGGGCACAAAATTTTTCAAGTATTTAAAGTACTTTTCTTTTTGCATTAGCAGTATTTTATTTTAATATATACGTTTTTGTCACAACCAATTCTCTCTATTTGAAGAAAAGAAGATTAACAGCTTAAAAAATAGAGTCCAAAAATGAATAAGCGTTCCAGTTGTGTTTGAAATTTGAATACCAAAAGTAGAATAAAAGAGAATTGAAATCCAGACCATGCATGTTGTTCCTCGTTGAAAAAAAAGCACGAAAGTACGAAGTGTGTTACTGAAATCTATTAAAAAAACTGTTGCTAAAATAAATTAGGAAATAATTGATATCTTATGTAAATTTTATTCGATCCTCAATTTCTGCGGATTTAAGTTATTTGCGGGATTTTTCTTACCTAAGTTTTAAAGAGGAATATTTTTGGAATTTTGAAACTTACAGCTATACTAGAGGTCATAAAACACAGTCTTCAACTTTACTGTACTGAGCAGTTACAAATTAGTTTTGAAAATTAAGTTGAAAAATGCAGTTTATGTAACTAAGTATAAAAACATTTTAGCATAGTACACGCAGCACATCACATAGTATAAGTGTTTACAAACCGTCTCACACATTGTGTGTATTTAATTATTAAAACGCCCTGTGGCATTACAAAGTATTGTTTTAGTTTTTAAAGAGTTAGGGGTAGGAGAAGGTTCGAGATATCCACAGATTTCGGGATCTTACACCCAAGTCCTATGAATGGACCAGATATATATATATATATATATATATATATATATATATATATATATATATATATATATACTCTGTCACAAAAAAATATATGCACCCAAAAGGAAACGATTTACTATCACGAAAATTAACATGTATGAATAGTGTATGAGGAGATAAGCAAATGATTACAAATTCAGAAGAACATACCGTTTTATTAAGAAGATATGGCATGAAAAAGGTTACAAATCAGTAAGTAGTAAATCCACCTCTGGCAGCTATACAAGCCGAAACACGGCATGGCATCGAATCAATGAGGTCACCTATGACCTCCTGCGGAAGATCATGCCATAATCTTTGCAACTGGGCAGTTAATTCACCAGTATTCCGAGACGGCTGCAGTTGCCTTCCAAGTACGTCCCAGACGTGTTCTATTGGCGAGAGGTCTGGTGACCTGGCAGGCCATGGGAGTACGTCATATCCTTGAAGACATTGATGGGAGAGTCTCGCAGCATGTGGACGAGCGTTGTCTTGCTGATAAATGGAATCTTGGCGACTTGATAACTTAGGCAGTAAGTACAACTGGCATTAAAATCTCGTCCACGTACCTGCGTGCCGTCAAAGTGCTTTGAAGGACGACTAGATGGGATCGTGTGTTCCAACAAATCAATCCCCACACTGTCACACCTTGTGTAATCGCCGTATGCCTCTCGACAACAAATGCCGGATCGGACCGGTGGCCTGACCGCCTCCACACGCGTATGCGCTAGTGATCAGCATTGAGACTGAATCGGGATTCATCGCTGAAGATCACACGCCTCCAGTCGGTCACACTCCAGCTTGCCCGAGGTTGGCAAAAATCCAATCGACACTGCCTATGATGTGGGGTCAGTGGTAGGAGTCTTAATGGACGTCAGCTTCTTATACCTGCCTCGGCCAGTCGTCTCCGAATGGTTTCCCTTGTTACCTCCGGATGTCTGGAAGGTTGTAAATGGCGCCGAACCGATTCTAGCGACGTTGTTGGTGCTGACGTGGCCGCTCTTATGATTGCGCGATCCTCGTGCGCATTTGTGTTCCTGGGACGCCCTGACCCCCCGCGACGGTAGACTATCCCTTCCATGATCCATTATTACCAACACCGAGCAACTACCATATCGCTCCGACCGAGGTTGCGGTCGATACGCCTGTTCGACCATCCTGCTTCTCTGAGGCCTACTATGAGCCCCCTCTCAAAGTCCGACAATTGTTCGTACTGTCGCCGGTTACGTCTCAGTTGTATCTCTAGTCACAATACCGTCCATCCAAGTCGACAGATTTGTTTGAATAACCCTATGGCACGAGCAATCATGCTTTTAAACTCTCCCAGCTGTGCAGCTCATATGCGCATAGCGCGCTTACCCTTGTCTCATTGGCGTCGAAATTTTTATCATTTGCATATCTCTTACCAGACTACATTCCTGCCAAGTTTCGTGATAGTAGCTCGATTTCTACTGGGTACATATATTTTTTTGTGACAGAGTGTATATAAATTTGAAATTCTGTCTGTCGTTATTTTTTACGCAATCTTTAACACATCGATCGATGTGGACCAAATTTTACAATGATATTCTCGAGGGATTTTCGAAAAATATGGGTAACTATTATACACTCATTACCTTCTAACAAACCAAAATATGAATATCAACCAAATGGTTGACATTGTTTGCCGAAGGATCATCTTTAGGCTTGGTTTAGGAAGGTGCGCTAAACGCTGTTTGGTTAACAGGTGGTTCGTAAGAACATTTAGGCATTGCCACTGCGTAAGAAAAAAAAAAAGAAAATATGGAGTACTGCAAAGCATTGGTCTACCCGTGTTTCAATGATATATGCCTGCAAGCTGATAACAGAGATACACACAATTCAATATTTTAGGTAACATATAAATATAGCAAAGGCTTAATTTCAGTACATACTTTGTCTTTTGATTTTCCCATTTCTACAGATGCTTTTGATTCAAATGAAAACTTATGAGAACAACAGTATATTGGTCCCATATCTTACAAAATAAAAGGCAATTTTTCTCATCTCCACCCTGAGTGAATGAATCTCTACCCCGTATGAATTAATGACTGATGTGGAGAGCTTCTAAAACAAACTTGCTGTAAGCAAAGACACCTTTAGATTTGAAAAAGTGATATCGTTGTCTTTAATGCAACTTTTTTAAGAGAGCGTCTGACATTTTACGACCGCCTTTTCCGGGATTAAGGTCTTAAAATTCAGGCCTATCTATGGTGTTTCCTGTTTCTACTAAAGAATGATTTACTTTCGATGACAGAGTACTAAAATTATAGTTGAAAGTTCGTGAGGTAGCAGCATAATCTGGAGCAACATAAACATGGGAAGATTATCTAATTATTTTTTATTTAATTAAACACAGGGAATAATGTCGTTTTCAACAGTGGAATGATAAAATTGATTTATATGTTTAAACCTAAAACAGTTCAAAGGAGATAAAGCAGATTTTTTTTTCACTGAAAATTTATTGGTATATTTCCTCTGTTCATTAGTATATAAGTAAAATAGTCAATAGTAAAGCTCGTGAAAAAACTCATTTAAACAAACTTCCTCTCGTGATAACTTAATAATTACAGCATTCTACTGAAAATTGGAAGGCTCAGCCTTTTCGGATCCCAGATTTAGCAGGCGAAGGATTATAATTTTATCTAACTACTGGAAAGAACGAATTGCACACCATTGTGGAAATAGATGAAAAATTCCTCAAAAAAAAATTATAAGTGTAAATATAATTGTGTATAAAATTAGGGCTCATGTCATTGGCTTCAAAGATGGAGAGTTACAATTGGGAAAGTCACTCAAAATTAGACTTCCACCTATACCGAAGGTTACTTAATTGTTAGAGTATGCATCTGCAAATTTAAAGATCTGTAGTTAAAGAGTCTTGTCCATTGTGAAAAACAGTTATGTCCCACCACTGGAAAAAAACGATTATGGACTGTCGTGAGGGTAAACAACAAATTCGTTAACAAAAAATAGTTTTGAATCATCGGGGGGGGGGGGGGGAAAAAAAAAATGTATGACCTTATACTCTTATATCATTGGATTGAAAGAAAAAGAGGGTGAGGTAAGTGATTTAAATTAGGCCCAAATGTTAAAAACTGAAATTTGAGGATTTACTTAACATAATAATAAATTAAGCAGTTTACGACCTCGCTTGATTTTAAACTGGAAATTTGAAAAAAAAAAAAAAATCTTAAAAATCCTTTTTTTGTCTTTCTAAGAATCTTCTTGCCAATCCCTGAAATTTATTTGAAAAGTAAGATAAGAAAAAATATGAATAAATAGATAAGTAGTGGGTAAGAAAAATTCAGAAGAGGTAAGATAAATTCAGAAACGGCTCCATATTAAGAATTTCTAATCGATGAATTATTTTATTCAAAGAAATTTTCTTCAGTATCGTGAATTAGTACAACATTAACATGTAAATTAATGTTCTTACTAAACATTTTTGCAAAAACTTCGTGAAAGAACGAAGTTTTCTCTCAAAACATTCTATATAATTCGGACAAGAAAGCAATTTCAAAAAAGTGATAAGTAAGTACTTCAGTGGTTAAAATTGCGCAGGTTAGAATATGGATTTTTTTATATATACAGTTTGGGAAAGTATATGAGATGCTTAACATGATTATCTTTACATATAAATTTTTGATCATGTTTAAAATATTTAAAAGTGCCTTTTTAATTGAAATTTTGGTTTAGTTTGGTGAGTATATTTATAAAAATTTTTATTTCAACTCTAGAGTGTTTTTAAAAATAATGTGCTTTGCATTTAAATAGATAGTTTTTTAGGTCGTAATTATTATTATTGTATCAATCTTGTGTAACTTGTTCAATCATTATTATTGTATCAATCTTGTGTAATCTTGTCTTACATAAACTCAGCCTCGCTCATGAGTAGTGATTAATTTACTAGTGAAGTTCGTTGTCACTATACAATTACTAATGGTGGAGGTTATTTTTTCACCTATTTAATTTTATTAAATTAATTTTTTACTTAAGTTGATTTAAATAATTTTACATTTGTTAAAACTATTATTATACTATATTTAACTTATTTAATTAGAAATAAAATATAATAATGATTTTAACAAAAAGATACAGTTTGGAAATCTGCCCTCCATTAAAAGGCATTTCTTAGTCACGAAGAATTTACTGTTAATAAAATGTGTTATTATGCATAACACATTACATATGTACGATTCAATGATAAACAAAACCATGAAAACTGAAGACATTTCATGTCTTCAATAACATAATAATTACAAGGATGCCAACGAAAGAATGAAAAGTTCCTCATAAAGAAGCCTCAGTTCTGTCCAGAATCTCAACGGGTATTTATTTATATAACTATTAATAATGAATGTTAATAGGCAAAACGGCACGGACTGCAATATTTCCTGACTGAGTCTGAAATATGCTAAGATAAGGTACATTTTAGGATGAGTGCACTCTCAAACAGGAGGCTATAAAGAATGGTGTTAGGAACGTTAGTGACACATTTTTCACAGGCAGCACTAATCTTTACGACACTAAAGATTACTAACGGTAGTAAATTTATATTTTTACTAAAGAATTCCGCATCTGGAATGGAATTTTCTAAGTAAAGAAAAATAAGGAGAAGTAAAAGAATGATATAATTCATGTGATTTTTCCTCAGTTGTGAGAGACAATGTAAGTAATAACACCGAGACTTGCATATATCCGTATAATCCCCTTAAGAGACAAGAGTGTAGAAATAACTTCAAGTAATGCAATGACACTTATAGTCGCAGGCGTGAAATTATCTTTTAAAATTTATTATGAAATGAAATATCTGTTATTCAAGTGCAGTTGTGAGCTAATCTTTCACTACACGTACAAACATACGTCAACAAGAGTTTCCATCTAATAAAAACCATTTTACGAAGTATGCATTTGACGAAATTTTTCGAAGAAAGTAGCCTTTGAACATCATTTACTGGTAAATTAGGTCCATAAAAATACCTCGAATTTTGCATAGAATATTTCTACATTACAATTTTTCATGATATAGAAGTATTGATATAATTCGTTTCAAAAAAGTATTATAGAGGAAGTTTCAAGGCCTTTACAATAATGTGAACATTTTAAAAAACAAAATGTTTTTCATAAAATAAAACTAAAAAACAAGATTGCAATTTTTTTCGGTAAATATGAAGAACATGATACAGTTTCCCGCCAAGCCGTTTTTTGCGCAAAATATTAGGCGTGTTTTATGGTTTGCTGGAAAGAGCAGTGTTAATTTAAACCACAAGGTTCTTCGATTTGTAATGTCACATTGGCGCCATATCGCCACAGTTTTGCGACGGTATCATATTCTTCATATTAACCTTTTTTTTCAGCTTAGGAATCAATATGGAATGCAAAGCATGTAAAACTATCTAAATTATCACGGTGGAAAATTTTTCTTTTGCGTCTGTGGAATTTTTGGAATAACGCACAAATCATAGACAATTTTGAACGTAGTATAATTATTGCTTCAATTTTCCTTTTATCAGCAGTTGTCTCGTTAAATATAAATTCAATTACGCTAATGCAAAATGAATTTACTTGAACAGCGGAAGTTTCATCATACTACCGTAAAAAGGAGTATTGCTAAGGTCCTTTTTTTTCAACTTTTTTCACTTATTAGACTGAATTCTATATCAAAAGTCAACTTCTATTGAATGATTTTCTTTGCAGCAAAGTTCCTCAACCGTATACGCTATACAACATTTACTCATTTTCATCCAATAATTCATGAGTACATATCACAGCATCTTATTAAACTATTTTAAGCAAATTAATAAATATACGCGCAACTGATTTTTTTAAGACCTTGTTCTATTAATTTTGCAAGTGCTGAAATTGACTATATTTGATCGCATACTTGGCAATGTCCTCTATATTTGGCAGAACGAAGTTCATTATTCGTACATTTTGCAAATGTTTACAATGTCAAGTCACCTTATTTATAATGGACAATATCAGCAAAAGAGTATTCAAATCAAGAAATAAATGTAATCGATACACTGTCATCTATTCTCAGAATTTCTATAACAGAAATAAAAATGGTCATTGATAAGAAATCTCTAGCAGGAAATTTTGCCAAGTTCATTTCTGCGAGGAAACATGCAATGAAATATCATGCTAAATAAATTTGAAGTCTTATTGCAAATTATGAGCTAAGGCGTAGCAACACTTCTGTTGTGTTATATCTAAATAAAAATATCAGTGTTTCTAGTTCTACAAATTCCAGCTAGAGTTTGTAGAAAATTTATGTCTGGTCTTCTGATATTAATCTTCATTACATGGTTGCCCTTGGTCTACCTCAAACCGGCCTTCCCTGCTAAAACTGTCAGCACTTCCTCATCGGCCCCAGTTTTAAAGATATATATCAGATAATTTCATTTAAATTTCTTCACTTAATAAATTGTTCGCTTGCTTAGACTTAGAGTGCTTGATTTTTGCTCTCATTCTCACGAGACTGGCCTTAAATGGACATGGACTATCCAAAAATAATAAATCAAGGCATTTAATGGACGGCAGGCTTGCTCGAGGAAGATCCATATCAGTTTTGAATCATGCAGTATCAAATGCAGCAGTTTATCACTCTATAGATCGCTTAAATGTTTCATCAGAATGATACATCCTCAAACCCAAATCTGTTTGTTTCTTTTTCAGTGATTTTGTATAAACTATAACAAGGGGGGGGGGGGAATGCTGATGGAACGAAATATTTTACAGAATATTTTTCTAGCCAACCATTATTTTCATTTAAAACAACAGCAGTAAATCTTTTTTAAGAATTTAAACCAAAAAAAGTGGTAGCTGTAAAGAACGTTATCATTTTTTTTAAATTTCTGACGAGACAATTAAATAAGAAAGGTTTTGTTTCTTTTCTGACATTTGGTAAACATAACAGACTCGCATCGAACGAAGTACAGCAAACATTTACTACGTGAAATGTCCCTTTCATACTTTAGTTAGACACCATTAATTATTAAAAATAAAAGTATTCAATAAAACAAACATTTTTCCTACCTCACAATGTTTCACCACGCCGTATAAATATATTAAAAACTGACACATGCCGATTTCAAATCAGTACATTTTTCCATCTGCGTGAACACATTACAGTAATTCCCATAATGCGAGTTTTTTCGATTTCAGTTTTATTTCGATCATATTAAAAAAAGCACTGCCTATTTAAGTATGAATTCATATTTCCAAAGATTCACTTTATTATACAGGTTTTATGGAATTCTGGTTACATACTTTCTTTGAATGACTGGTTCGTTTTTTGAACATTTTTTGGTATCCAAGAAATGTACAGAATAGCACCTACAGTACAAACTTACAGATCTGAATTTATTTAAAATTTTAAAGTTTCTTAAAATATATTATAGTTGCTTTCAACTGAATTGAATGAGATAAAAAAAAAAAGCAAATATGCTTAAAACGATGGTATCGCAAAATAGGATCAGAGTCAGGCATGTAGCTAATCGATGCTTAACAACTAAAAACACTAAAAGGAGAAAACAAGTGATAGCAAAACTTCAATTGTTTTGTAACCGGTTTGGCGATAAGTGCAAGCACCCTCTATCCACTTTCTGTTTCTTTTCGATTATTGGTAGCAAAAGGATGAAAATGTATACAAAAGAGGAAACATTACAGTATACAACCCGCGTGAGGGAAATCTCATTTCAATGTAGAATATTTAGAAATAGAAAAACATTTAAAGTATAGGGAAATTATGCAGTGATCAGTGAGATGAAAAATCTCCTATTTCGGGAAAGTACATTACCCTTTTAAGTGAAAACACAAACTATATGACGTGGAGATTAAACTTTAACGTTACTAATAATAATTTTCCCCCACGTGAACCAACATTTTAAGTATAAGGCATGATCAAAAGTATTGCTACAAAACTAATTATTTTGAAGCCATTATTTAAAATAACTATCAAAATATGAAGCTATTGTATCTCAGCACTATCCTTCTTATAGATAAAAGTTAACCATTTTTCAAGATGGTGATACCATATCACAGGTTCCTGTTGTATTTACCATAAAGTTTGGGATCCTAAAGATTCTGAAGGGGCAATATGAAGACTGTAAGGTGGATGGAGAAAAGTCTGCCGAAGAATTTTAGGAACAATGTCTGCTTGATTTTTCTAGAACTTTGATGTTAGGAATGTCGTTCAAATTTTTACTTTTTAAGGGGGAGATCACCTTAAAACCTTCAAAAACTCATTTTTTAATTATGATTTAATTTTGAAGAATGGAACGAAAGGAATCTTTCAAAAAAAAAAAAAAAAAAAACTAAGTCGATGTTACAATTAGAACCGATTTTATGGCCAAATGTATGAAGCTAATAGTAAAATAATTTGTAGAAACTTTAACTGAATTTTTCTGAAAAATGTTATTTTCAAACTTGTGCGCACTATTTCTTCAAAACTAATTATCAAAAATTGCTAAAATTTTGTACATATGTATATCTAGTATGTTTATATAATTTCTACCTAAATTTAGGTAAGCACATATTACTTATTGTTTTACAGATTTTTTTTATTTATGACATTTCTTGCACATTACAATACATTTGAATGAAAAAATATTTTTATGTGAAATATTGTAACTATTTTAGGTGTATATTAAAGTATAACCTACGAATAGAATATATACAAATAACATAATAATATCTCTTATAGTTTTGTAAAAAATCTGCGTGCAATGTATTGACCTAAGATTCATTTTTCATAAAATATTAGATTTTTCCTTACATAAAATAATTTCTAATAATCTCCCAACAATTCTGCTTTTGTTTTCTAATAGATAAAGCTTTGTACAATTAACCCTAAAAATTGGTTTAAATTAATCACAAATTAACTGTTTGACAACACATTAAGCTTGGTAGTAAAATCCGTGTACTTGTACGAATGTAAATGTGATCTGCCCCCTTAATTTACGGGTGTATCTTAAAAGGGTCTTTAATATGCCTATTGGAAAGATATCATTACGACACAAGCGACTAGGTGGCAATTTTGCGTCTAACTGAAATAAGAGACAATTTATTCGTTATTTGAATCCGCTAAGTCGGTGGTAATAGTTAAGATGTCTATAAACCAGCGGTTTCCAACCTTTATGCTACTACGCCTCCCTAAAAAAAAATTTTTTTCCGTGCCTCCCTATCTTTTAATAGATATAATAATATAGACATGCTTTAAATAATAATAACTTTATTACAAAAAAAATTAAAACTACAATTGACAGAATAATAAGATTTTGCTATAATAATACGAACATGCATATTTATTTTTAAATTAAATTACAAATTAAACTACATCTAACGCATTAAAATTTAATTCGAGGGTGGTTATTGTTTATTGGCACAAAGTTTATCAAATCTTGGGGGCAATGTGGAGAGTGCCGCTCGTAACTCTTTTTCGACTATTAACCTGGTTTGATATTTGGTTTTCATTGCAGCCAGTGCCGAAAAGCCCGTTTCGCATAAATAAGACGTTACAAACGGTAGAAGCACATGCATTGCTTTGCAATACAAAGATTTATACTCTCCATTAAGATTCATCTAAAATTCAATTAGGATTTCATTTTGTAACTTTTGTTTTAGTGAACTATCGCATGACAATTCTATCAATTTTTCTTTTTCGATGGTTGTCAACTCAAATTCGTTTATTTATAGATATTGTGGTATGAACATCGATTTTTTATTAAAAAGTTTTTGGCGCCTCCCCTGGCAATAGTCCGCGCCTACCGCGGCTATAAACTATAAAACGGGTCAAGGGAATATAAATTGGAGCTGAATCTTTTTACAAATTACGTAAAAAGAAATTAAAAAAGAAAAAAAGAAAATGTTTAGCACCATTAAAGAAGTCAAATAAAGCCAGACTCATGCTTGTACACAATAACTGCTAGTTCTTGAACAGATGCTTTATTTCTATTTTTTTTTTTTTTTTTTTTTTGGTGAAATGATTGCTATGAACATTCACGTAGATTGACTAGTTCTATCTAGCTACGGGATGAGATAATTCTTCTCTACATAAATGTTACCATCTTTAAGAAAAAGAAAGAACAAAGTCAGAATCGACTTGAATAAAAAAGAACAAAATAAAGCACTTAACAAGGGAACAGCATTTTCTAACCTCTCCGCATTTCAGTCGATTAAAATAATTATTCACAGCGTGTAGCTATCAATAACGTCTGAATTGAGACTGCAATTAACCATTATTTTCTTCATGGCCCATTGTACGTGATGAATTCATTATAAAGAGGGAATTCGTCGACAATAATAATTACCGTACACATGCGATTTTTAATTTTAAAGCGGTTGTTTCCTTCATGAAGTTCCTTTGGTAATGAACTTGAGCACACTATATGCCGAGGGGGGAGGGGGGAGTGAACAGCAATTTGGATTCAGAAAAAGAAAAAAAAAAGGAAAGAGGTTAGGTCATTACACCTCAGATGAGCCACTTGCACATTTTTTTTAGAAATAAAAAACGAGACTAGATTAAAAAGCATTATTTTATCAATCATCCTGAAATTAAGTATATTTGCGAGAGTTAAAGTGTGAATGAGAAACAGCCTATCATAAATTTTCTGTATTTCTACACATTAAGTTCGGAGGCCTTTATTATTTAGAAACTCTACTTTACACAGTTTTACTTTAACTAGTAATCTATATATATAAAAATGGATGTATGTGTGTAAGTTCCAGCATCACTCTGGAATGCCTGGAGCAATTTCAACCAAACTTGGTACACATATGACTTATAATCTCGGAAGGAACTCTGGAGGGTAAGGCACGCCTAGCACCTCTAGGGGGAAGGGGGGAATGGGGACACATGTAAAAATAATCGGAAACGACTGATATTAGTATCGAATATATAGCTATTGGGGGTCGCTGAGATGAATAGTAATACTCCCGACGCCGTTTAAGTGCAAGTTCAACCCCATCAGCATTAGGGTTAGGGGGAGGGAGGAAGAAGGGATGAAAAATAAAATGTCCAAAATGACCGAGAGTAGTGTCGAATCCATAGTTTTCGGGGTCACTGAGATGAATAGTGACACTCCCGATACCGTTTAAGTGCAAGTCCAGCCCCTCATCAGCATTGGAGGGAGGGGGGGGGAAGAAGGGGTTGGTGGAAATAAAATGTCCAAAATGGCCGAGAGTAGTGTCGAACCCATAGTTTTAAATACATGTAAATAAAATTACTTAGATTTTACATTAAAGGTAGAATTTATTCCATTTTCTGTCTAATAAAAAACTGGGATAAATAAATACCCGGGCACCGCCGGGTAAACAGCTAGTAGCTTTATAAATTATTAGACGTTTATAATTTTATGAATTGTTAGTAAGATATAGTACATTATTTGTGTATAGGCTTATATACACTTTACATTTATTGATTTATATGAATGATTTGCACAAAGACTGTTTAGTACAAAAACACATAAAATTATCGAAAAATGATGTTAGTACTAACTGAAAAATATTCTAAAAACTAATCTCTCACATTATATGATTTGCATGTTACTTAAAACGCCACTTCTTTTTATATATTTGAACCCGTAACGAAAATGCTGTGCGTACGAATATACACGAATAAAAACCTATTAAACTTATCTAAGTATGGCTAAAATACCCTTGTTAACGAGAAAAGAGAGATATTGATATCTTACGGTTGACTATGATGGGGAAAATGCCTCCGTGTGTGTCGTCCCTTCATATAGGGTGTAATGCTGTCCGTCTATATGGCGCCCCCATAATAAAATGGACAGTAAACTGCGGCGTAGTATAGGCGAATGTTTGACAGACAAATGCCACCGCAATTGAAAAAAAACTATGATGGGAAAATGTATTAGGAGTATATCTCTAAAATAATAAAATGTATTAAGCAATTTTATCAATAACTAAAATAATAATCACTAATTTATTTAAGCATGAATACATATCTGTCATTAAAAACTAAACCTAAGCACTTTTTTTATAAAATATCATTTAGTGTATAAAAATTTCATCCCCGTAAAAATAAAAATTTTAACATCCGGGAACTCACCGAGCCCATGGATATACGAACATAACTCATGAGATATCCCCAGCGATTAATTCTGCATGCAGCTCAGAAGCAATCCCATTTTTTTTAATTGTAATACATTTGCGGCTAAAATAACTCCCGTAGCTACTTACCGAAAAAAAAAATGCAGGAAATTTTTGTTCTCCGTTGATAAGGTGTTACGACAGTAATTTTCACTGAATTTTGCATCCCAGAATCAGAAAGCTTATCAGAAAAGTAGGCCCATAAAAAGCAAATAAACTTAGATACCCCCGAAAAACAAAACAGCGCTGGCGAGAGTTACATGTAAATTAAAGTTTTGAGTCAAGAAACTTTCTGTAATGAGTGGGAGATCAAATGCTCATCATTTCAACTTGGTTAAGGCCTCTTAGTCAGAAAAAAAAACCCACAAAAAATGCTATGAAATATACCAAGAAAAACAAGGCAACGAAGATAATAATAATAATAATATCGCCTTTGTGAGATGATCATTAGAAGGAAAGAAAGGGTTAGTGACGTCAAATTCTGAAACCGATGATGAAGTTCAGAAGCGATGGTGGCATCTAATTGAACCAATTATAGAACTATCTTCTGCTCACACACACATCGGGAATCAGGGTGCTCTTTCGCAAAGGTGAAACATGACTGTGGCCATGATTGCCCTTTAATAATGGTTCGTTAGTTCGCATACATTATAGGGGGGCCAAATCCGCCACTGCCGGCCTTAGTACACATATGTAAACCAAACTTAGAAATTTTCTGCTTTCTGCGTATATATATTCGTGTCACAAAATTTTGGTACTAAAATACTGTTGAATAATTCATATGCGTTTTTTCCCTTTATTTTTCTAAAAATCGAGATCACGTTACATAAAATTCGAGGCGAAGAATGCATAAAAACATCGAAATTTATCATCCTCGTGTTTTGAAAGTAATGAATAAAATATTTCTCTTACACAATATGTTTGTTCATTACGCATTTGATCCTTGAGTATTTAAGTTCAGTATACTTTGCGGGGGAAAAGAACCTTGAAGCGACCATTATTTTGCAATGTGATGCTTATAAACGAAATAAAAACGCGAAAAAGAATAAATGTTTAAGATTTCAAAGCTAGAGCATTGATGGTTTGGTAAAAACCGCTACATGAACAAAATATTTTCCAATTTAGGGCCACCTCTAGCAGCAATACCGCAAAATATTCAACTTTGTACCGATTATCGAGTCACACAGCCCTCGGATTTCGCCTTGGAATAGATTTGACTATCGTCCTGTTGCAGTTTCTACACATTTAATTAGCTTTTTCGTCGTTGCCTACCATTTAGCATGTCGCACATATGTGACTGGTTCTAAGCCCATAGACAAGATATCTAAGCCCATAGACAAGAGAAGAGATAACACTTGAACATGGTAGTATCATACATCAAAATTTTACTCTATGTTCATGGCAATTATAGAGGGGTACTAGCGGGATAAAACATGTCGGTGTTAGCTCTGGATACCATTACTTCAAGGGTTTACGCGGTGTCAGGAATATTTGTTCCACCACAAAATGACTGGACCATATGTATACAGGAAATGCGGCTCCTATCTACTTCCAGAGGGTAACGGGTTTTTATTGCAAAAATTTTGCGACTGGACTAAACCGCTTGTCAGGATTGCCAGACAAATAGATTGTAAGAATGTTTTCTCATGTATGTATATATAGATACATGCATACAAATGTGTATATATATATATATATATATATATATATAATTTTTTTTTCTATGCGGAGGCACTTGTCGCGAAGGCATTCGCCTATAATTCACTGCAGTTTTGCTGGCCATTTTATTATAGTGGCGCCATATAGGCGGACCAGCATTGCCCCCTATGAAGGGACGACACAAACGGAGGCATTTTAGTGGCACTTTGCCAGGATTTGATCCGAGCACCCTCAGCACCGAAAACCAGAGCACTGTACCACAAGGCCGCCACGGCACCATACATATATATATATATATATATATATATATATATATATATATATATATATATATATATATATATATATATATATATATATATATATATATATATATATATATATATATATATATATATATATATATAGGTGGTTATCAAAATAATGGAAACACCTTTCAATGTTAGTGGTGTTTATGAATGTGCTCCGTATTCCTTAAAAAACAAGTCTGTCCACCGGTATATTTTTTATATAATATAGGGTATGCTACTGTCAGGTAGCAGTAATGAAGCTAAGGGCATCGTGCGTTTGGGGGGAACAGCGTAAAATGTCAAAGCTTGCAGATCTTGCGAAAAGGGCAAATTGTTTGATCGCGTTTAAATTGGGAGTATCTGTTACTGCAACCCCCAGGCTAATGGTTTTTTTTCGATCTATGGTATCTAAAGTCATGATAGTATACAGAGTGCACGTAAAAAAGTCCTTTGCCAAACAGAATAGTGGACGAAAGGGAGAGCTGAGTGAAAGAGACGGACGAAGTGATGAAGCGGATTGTGACATGAAGAAAGAAAACAATTGAAACCAAAATGACCGAAGAGATCAATCTACACCTGCATGTTCCAGTATCAAACATTTGACGTAGAAGGGAACTTCACAAACAAAGCATTTACGGAAGAGTAGCTATTCCCAAATCACTTGTAACCGATGCCAATACAAAATATCGCCCACAATGGTGCCACGAGCGTAAATTCTGGTCGAGTAATATGTCGAAAAACAGCATTTAGTCCGATGAATCATTGTTCATATTGTTCCTCGCAACAGGATGTGCGTATGTCTGGAGAACACCTACACAAGCGTAAGATTCTGGTTGTCTCATCTCAACTGTCAATCATGAAGGTAGATGCATCAGGGTTTGGGATGGCATCTTATAGCGCATACAGATTGGTACAGAGTTCTCTGCATCTGCCAGTGATTTATGTCTCTCTGTACTCTCTACTATGCGTGGATCGCCTCCTCTGGCGGTCCATCAAAGAAAGAGTGGGGGTCAGCGGGTCAAATGGTGTCGAGCGGGGTCGGGGGACACACCACATCAAAGAAATCTTGCGGTCGGGAATGGGGGTGGTTCTAAATACCGTGTCTAATGTTACCGTGACTAATGTGATGACAGGAGTCGGGGAGAGAACTCTGTACAAATGTATATGCACCATATGGTTTTCTTCAGGCTCTATTGTAACCCTAAAAGGGAGATTGAATGGGAAGCACTATGTCCAAATTTTAGCTCACTATTCCATCCTATGGTGCAAACATTGTTTCTTGAAGGAGATGGCGTTCTCCAGGTTGATAATCCCCCTATACATACAGCTAAATCTATCAAGTATTGGTTTGAAGAGCATGAAAAAGAAGTCAAATATTTTTTCTTGCCCTGTACAATCCCCCCGACTATATATCATCCAACCACTGTGATCTGTATAAGCAGATAGAGCTAGGTATCGATATCCACCACAGAATCTCTACAGGAACTTTCAGGATTTTTCCCTGAAGAGTGGTATAATATATTCTTAACCACTATCTATGACTCGTATAATCCAATTCCAAGTTGAATCCCGTGGTATTACATGACAAAGGTGACCTTGCGCCGTCTTAATAAAAGTTCTCATGATGTTTCTTAGTGTTTCCATTATTTTGATAACCACCTGTATATATATGTATAAATATACATACATACATACACACACACACACACACATATATATATATATATATATATATATATATATATATATATATATATATATATATATATATATGCATATGTATGTATTTTTAATAAAATTAACATTGAGGTTTCATCGTTTTTAAAGAGAATTTCTGTTAACTTGCTAAAAAGAAGTTGTCTTAAGTACTGTTTTTAGCTCTCAAGTTCTCGAATCAGAAATTATTTATGACTATCAAAAACACTTAACTAATATCAGCTTAAAATTTGTATAAGTAATATTTCTTAAAAATTATTTTCCCTCAAATACAGCCGATGTTGGATCCACTGACCAGTCGCAACATATTAAAGTAACTAATTATGTATTTCACCATGCGCGTTTTTAAAATTGCATGAACGATTTCATTCCAGCTTACCACTAATGCGGTTTTTAATAAAACATGAACTGTATCTCGAATTTGTTTCTCCTTTTAATTTTTAACACAATCCCTCTACGAATGACAATTTCTAGTTATTAACGTTCTGAAATCAGAGAATGAATATGAATATGGAATAGAATTTGTTTTTCGAAGTTAAAAATTAGAAATTTATAATCCACAGAAATTATTCCTTTCTGGCATTATTCAATAATAATAAAACAATTTAAAATTATAAAAAATATACAATGTATATGTCATTTACAATACTTCAACAAAGTGGTATTTATTAAATGCGTACTCACAAATTTGTATATTCGATTTTTCTTTACCTTACCCCTAATACCTGTTCAGTATCAGTTATATCATGTCTATTTCTCTGTATTTCTCTGTTTAACAATTACTTCGGGTTAAAGGGATGCTGCAAAAGGAAACTCAGTTAAAGGACAATGTAGTATTATTTATTCCAGCCATTTCTAAAACTTATTTTTCTAATATAAACGACATCCAACGAATTCGAGAATTATTTTATAAAGTCAGGTTTAATGGCAGTAATTTCGTAATCGTATAATAGTTATTTTTTCTATTATAGTTGAACCCCGTTATAGGGAACCCCGCATATAAAACCCCGGCATATTGCAATTAATAAGTTTTAAATTTTGTGAACTGTAACATTTTTCTTCACGGTTCCGGATGTAGCGAACCACTGGATAAAACGAACAGAACTTTTGGTCCCTTGAAGTTCGTTATAACGGGGTTTGACTGTACTAATTCATTATAAAAATTTATTCAAAGTTACAACTACCTATGCATGGAAAACATTTTGTTTAATTCTAGAAATATCTCTCAGTTGCTCTTAATAAATTACTAAAATAATGCGACAAATGAATCTGAAAACAGATTTTGTCGCATTTATTCCCCCACGCGGGAACCATATCACTCAATAAATTGTGAGTAACGGTTAAAATCCAAAAAGTTTTAAAGTTCAAAATACATGATGTCGGGTAAATTACAAAGGATTTAATAAGTCTGCAAACATACGTAAGAAAACTGATTTGTGAAAAAAAATTCATGAAACAACGTAACGCATATATTGTTTTTAAAAATTATCTTAACATTCTAAGAGGGTATTTATTAAGAGCTTTAACTAAACACTTCCTTTCAGCAAAGTCAGAAATAACTAGAGCAATAAATACTATTAAAATACCCTCTTTCTTTAAATATGAGTATGGTTGAATAAAAAATTGTTGTATAGTTTTGATGTAAATCACGCTAAATATATATGGCGACAAATATTCTATGTTTTAACAGATGGAAACGTTTGTTAAGAATTTTCTTACATTATTTTCCTTATAACTGTTTAATCGTAACTATAACTGTTTTAAGTAGTTCAAAACATGGTATTCAATCATGTATAAATGGGCCCAACCGCATCACAGAGAAAATTGAAACCCCGAACTAGACACTTCCTTCCCTAGAAAACATAGAATATCACGTTTACATATCTTACGTCTTAAATATTTAAAACTAAAACTTTTCAGTGACACAAACAGAGAAGTAAGTACATTAAAAAGCAATTTAAAATTTGCAAGTGTATTCTATTTTTTTTTAAAAAAAGGGCACCTGAAGTTCGGTAGGAAAATGTATTTCATACAGAACAGGCGGCATGATTCTTATATGATTTCATTTATTCGACAGAATTTCAGCTCTTAACGCTTAAATAAAATTAATCAGAAGTACTCGAAAGTAAACATTTAAAAAAGTTTCATCAAAGATATTGTTTGGTTGTCAGTTTATTTCGTTAACTGATCGTAAATACAAGTCGCTGCTATTTTGTTGTTATTGTTAAGTAAGAATAATAACGGCAACAAAACAAATTATTACTGTAAAATTTCTGGTGTTTTTATTTATTCATTTATGCTTTCAATGAGTAGAATATTTTTTTAGCCCGTTGGTATAGATTCTTATCAGAGTTGTGTGTGTAGTACCTAATTCATTTACACCTAAATAATCTAGTAGAATACAAGTGATACTCTGTACACGACACAATACATATAACCTCAGTAAAGTATGTTAGAGACATTCAAGATCAATCCCTAATCAGATAATTTAAATTTAGAAGCATATTAAACATATCGTACCCAGAACTATATAACTACAATAGCAGCGGAAATAACCTTTTTGACCAAAGTGAATAGCTCAAACATAATACGTGAAATGAACAGAGAAAGAATAATAAAAATTGAAACGGAAATCGCCGACATCCTCTTTCATTAAAATCAGCGTTATTTAATTACCGAAAGTTTTCTTTCAATTAAGCTGCGCGCATGCAATAGTTCGAGGAAATAAAAATCCCTGATTCCCCTTCTGATATTTTGGTCTTTTCTTTTTTAACAGAGTAATCACGCTCTATAACAAGGAGGCAAGGCGCTATTTACACAGAGGTGCCCTTAACCCACAGCAATTAAAGCCATGTTCTGTTTGCGCAGAGTTGGCTTAATCCATCATCATTTCTTTGGCGATTAGTGCCAAAGAAACGGTTTGAACGCCTCATAGCTCGGAGACAGACCCACTAACCCACGTCTGTGGCAGCAGATGGGAAACCCTTTACGGATTATGCAAGCCAAGGCGAGGTAACGCACCCTCCTGTGGAGTAAAAAGTTCTGATGTGTAGGCCGAAAAAAAATAAGGAATATACAAAGAGTAACAGAAAAAATGAAAAAAAAATCACAAATAGAAACAACCCGAAAGGGGGTAATTTCAAAGATGAAAAATATTTGTTTTGATTCTAGTCTTTCATCAACAAATTTCTAGAAGAAGTGAGCAATTTATGGTTTTGTGGATACTTTATCAAAAGCAATTGCATATTTTTTAACGAATAGTTTAATTCGTAAATCTATGGTGTCCGGTATAAAGGGCTTAAGTCAAAAACAGTGATTTAAATATACCAAGTTATTGGCTTTTATACCAATTGCATAACAATAATTTCGACTTCAGTCTTTTTTACAAAGAAATGTACTTTTGTATACAAAATTGATAGACTTAAGCCTTTCATACAAGTCAAAAGATTTTTTTTTTATCAATACTAACAAATATCTAAAAATCACTTTTTTTTTTACTTTAGCCCTTCATACCGAGCACCATAGAATTATAAACGGTGAGATTTTGTTTCAGTCATTTAACGTTCGCGTATTTTGAACTAAATTGCAGGTAAAATAAAATTTCTGCGAGAACAAAAATAAGAAAACTATAAATAACAGGTGATTTTGGCTACTTTTATACATAACTGTAAATTATTGTAATGAATTGACCCAAAACATCCCTCAATAATATGATGACAAAATTTCGGAGAGCCCCGCGCCTCGGTCTACGATTTTGTAAAAAGAAGAAAAGAATTTCCCATATCAAGTAAAATATTTTCTGGAAATTTAGAAAAAGTAAAATGTTTTTTTTTTTGGAAATATATAAAAGACTAATTGTTTGGATTCGAAAATTATCCCTTGATATTCTCAATTTTTAGCTCAAGATCATTCTGTAAGCTATATTTTCATAGATACTTCTAAAATACTCATTGAAGCTTTAATATAGTAAATTTTGAAGCTTATTTTGACGCATCATTTTGAAGCTTTAATAGAGTTTATTAATATACCTGCGTTTGCAGTGTAAAGAGTGTAAAGTCCAAAATCGTAGTTTTGAGAAAAACGGGATTGAAAAAAAAAAAACGGCTTTTGTAAAGTCAATTTTTTAAGTTAAATTTTTTAATTTTTTAATGTAAATTTTTCCTTTTTTTTTTTTAGTACAGAGTGTTAAGTCCTTCATTGGTACATAAGCCCTTTAACACAAACGTGTGTTTGTTTTGTTTCACATATCCCACATTTTCCCTGATGAATAAAAATATTTAGGAGTAGAATTGGACTTAGCTTTCTATACCCTGCAGTATACCTTGATTTTTCAAACATGCCTGGTTTGATAATTCATTTTAGCCCATTTTGGACTTAACACTCTTTGGACAGCAAACACAGGTATATAATGTTGAATTTTTACTGAAATAAATTGGCTAATAAACTACGTTTTACTTATCACGTTACAAAGCAGTTGATTCATATATTGTACCGCTCTGGGTATGATTTTCTTACATTCGTGTAGTTACAGCTAAGATTAGATAAAAAAAACTGTGGGTTAAACATCTGTTGAATTTGTTACCTCAATATCGGTGAACCAATTAATTTTGAATACATTACTTTCGATGTCTAAAAAAATTAGTATTACCGGTATAATATTTCGGAAAGGTTTCTCATCGCATTAATGGTCCTGAAAACAAGCTTTCATGAAACATATACGTTAGATTTTTAAATAAACTATCCAATCAGATATATTAAAAAAAATACAAAAATTAGTTAACACATTTGACCTCGAGGAAAGAAATACATAAAAGGAGAAGTTTCTAATATCACAGGGATATTCAATTGGAAGAATTCTAACTTTGTGGTTTGAAGACCTAGGTCCTCCCACATGGACACTTCAGAGGCGCCTGATCGTTGGATAGAAAGACTATTGATATTTAAGAATGCTATGACAAATATTCCTGGTGGAAAAAATCAGCATTGTCGTAGATAATAACAAGAATTATGCGTAAGGACGCGGATACGGGTGCGGGATAAAATTTATAAAATGAGTAATATACACTTCTGCAGGATTGTGCAATTAATAGAATTACGGCCGACCCGTATTTCAATCTTGGTCCGGACAAAGGAGCATTTCAGCAACAGAGTGTACCGCTGGTCCGCCTATATGGTGCCCCCCATAATAAAATAGCCGGCAAAACTGCGGTGTATTATAGGCGAAGGTCTTCACGACAAGTACCTCCGCATTGGGGAAAAAACAATAGAGTGTACCACAGTTTTTCTAATTATGTAATCATTGAGTGGATAATGTTCATTTTTATTTTTAAAGTTGCAATCTCTTTCCTCTAATTGAGCCTCCGCCTATTAGAAAATGTGTAAAGAATTAAAAATGTCAAATGACAATCTTACCAACCTTATCAACGAGTTAAAAGCCAACGAGTAATGCCTTTTACTCGTTATATTTGGCTTTGAAAGGGCATTAAATAATTTTTAATTTGACATTAAATTTCTTTTATATTTATTTTTTCAGTGAGGAGCCTCGGGTTGCCCAAATTGGTTGGCAGATCCGTACTGTCCGCCCGGCGCCCAGGCCTATACTATTCATCAACCGAACAGGGGAAATAAACCCTCGGCTGAGTTTGCAGGCATTGCTACGTAGCGCTGGTCTTCAGTCTGACACTTGTCGTGTGGACTAACCGTCCCAGTCGACGTAATTATTTCGAATGATTTTTTCAGTGAATAGGACTGAAACAATAAAAATTCTTGAGCTAATAACTTTCTCTTTGGTAGACAACTGGTCTAACTCTAATTTAAAATTCAATTTCTGGGGATCTGAACACAGTGAAGACAAATTTATATATATATATATATATATTATATATATATTTAAATGAGTTATTAAAAAATTAGCTTACTTACGTATTACATTATTGCGTATAAGGCCATTTTTATGTTTGTACCACCAAACACTCCCAACAATATATTCACAAGTTCAGACATATTTCAGCCCGTGTTCCTCTTTTTATCATCATCTCTTTTATAATTTACGACATTAAAAAAAAAATTGTACATTTATTGTGGGTGAATAAGTTTCATCGCTAAACATGCGAATCTTGTCGCAGTTAACTGCATCCGCTGCTCTATACAGATAGTAGAAGGCTAGACAGAGTATATTATCTTCCTAGAACAAGCCGCATTTGCGTTGTTGCGCATTCAAGCTGAATATTTATGCTTAGGAAGATTGAAATGAAGCATCCCCTCTGAACACATACCTTCAAGCGAAATAGTAAAACATATTCAAAAACTTCATCGCCTTCATCATTTTCCAAAAGGACGAAGTAGCGTTTACTCAAAAGATAAACTGAAAAGACTCTAAATATTAATAGTGATATTAGGTATTGTACAGAAGGTCGTTCGAACTTTATGGAAACGATTTTGTAATTTGTTTTTGGCATTTGCATTTTGAGATAAATATTTGGCAACTTCAGAATAATCGTCTGCTATTGTTTTGCTTTGATTGGAATGTAAAATAAAAGATTTATTTTGAAAATGTCTCCAAAAATTGATAGATGGCTCGAAGGTTAAGTAACTGCACTTTCCGGGGAGAAATCAAGTTTTAAGAATCAGTTTACACTCTTCGCTTTCCTTTCATTTTTCCAAAAAAGCCACTTAAACCCCCAAAAGGCACGAAGTTCTTTCTTTTTTTTAAAAGAAAGATTGATATGATGGGATGGAATATAGTCGTAAAATTCATCCCTTTCTTTGTTAGACATAACATAATAGTTTCCCCTTAAACACTTTAGCACAACACTGTCCTATTAGCTTGACCCGGGGGCATCTTTACCCGTCCGGGTCCGATTTCACTTTTCTCCAATGACAAACAAAAATAGGGACTCTTTTTTCCTACTTCCCACATCCTGGTTGCGGCTTCCTGGATCCTAAAACACATAAATCTTCGGCGAAGCGTCCACTACCACTTAGGCAAACGTGACATTAGTAGATTCAGCACGTTATCAAACCTTGAAACGTAAGCTAGAAGGTGAATCTTCGTCTGAGACTATTAGTATTGAAAGAGGTATAAACAGCCTCCTGAAAACTTCATTACGTCAAACTACCATAGAAAACTTTTTCTTTCTCCCTTCCAGTAGTTGAAATGTTAAAACTGTTAAACAGGTATGTTGTAACTTGTAACAAATATTGGATTTTTTTCTTCTCTTACTATAATCATGTGTATCTATTTATAGGTCTAGCAATTAAGTTCTATTTTTAAAATTATAAAAAATAATTTTAATAAAGATAATTAACGTAAATTAAAGAGTATTTTACGGTAAATTATCTAATATATGTATATATAGGTGTGTGTGTGCCTGTCCAAAAACATAAATTTCGGCTATAAGAATCAACCGCTTATAAGAATCAAAAGCAGTAATAACAAACGTGATTCTTATAAGCGGAAATCACTGTATATATTAAATTTGAAAGGGGAAAAAGTCTAACTGAAAGTAAAAATGAAAACATGACCACTAAACCTCATCCTAAGACTATTTGAACGCAGGGAAATATCAAGAAAGTGAAGTCTCTAATCCTAAAAGAAAATACGCCGACTCAAAGATCCATTGCATGGAAACTAGGAATGTCTTCTGGTACTGTAAGTAAAATCATTCATAAAGATTTGAAGTTAAAAAAGATGTTTAAACCTAAAGTTCAGCTGCTTTTGCCAAAGAATATTGCTGAAAGAAAAACAAATTGTAGAAAATTAAATGAAAAACACCTAGTTGCTGAAAAATGAAAATTTGTGGTAACACTCGATGGGACATGGGTGTATTTAAGTGACTGTAGTAAAAAAAGATGAGTTTTCTATTGCTCAACTGACGGGAATGACCGCACGAAAAGGCTACATAAGTGTACAGAAAAGTTCTCAAAGGAGTTCATGATAGTAGCAGGATTTTGTTACAACGACAAATTAAAAATAAAAAAAGTCTAAAGTATACTCAAAATAAATTCACTCAACTATCAGCAAAATATTTTAGAACCAATTTTGGAAGAAGAAATTCCAGCCTTATATGGAAATGACATTGATAAAGTTAAGCTTCTTATGGACAAAGCCTCTAGTCACACGTCTAAATCAACTGCCGCTTATTTAGCAAAGAAAGAATCAGAAACAGGAATAAAATGTATCCCATTTAATGAAATACCTGTAAAATTACCCGACTCTTCTCCAATGGACTTTTGCAATTTCAGTTTTTTAATACGAACCTTAGGAAAACGGCATCGAAGAACACTGAAGGACTTTGGAAAACGGACCAAGAGGAATGAGTTAAAACTGACATGACAGTACTAAGCAAAAATTTACTTTCATGGAAAATTCGAGCTAGAGCTATTGTCAAGAACCATGGCTATCAGATAGAAGAAAATCCTCCATGCATTAACTCCATGTTTTAAAAAGCCTTGAAAGCAATTTAACTCCTGTTTTAGGATCTGCAAACTGTAAGACAATATATGTCTATCCTCAAAAGTACTTAGAACAGCATTTTTTTATAGGAATGACACAAAATATTACAAAACTTGCTTGCGACTAATAATTTTAGATTATGAAGTTGCAATATTAAGTAGTGCAATAAAACAAAATAAATATCGTCCTAAAATGTTAACAATTCTTTAATATCAGTTTCGTGAGCTAAATGACATCTATTTCACTGTGTCTATTTCAATGAGATCTGCTCCAAGTTTTTCTGTCGAAATCAATTACATATTTGCACTCTATAAATGAATATTTATAATAAAAATTGCAGGAAAAAAAACTGGATATTCTAGTTGTGGAGATGCTAGCGGCTAAACTAAAAGTTTCGTTTCATTTAAGCGTAAGAAACCACCCCACGTACTAGCCTTCTTCCTAAAATTCATGACTACACCCCAAACTCGCAAAAAGAAAAGAAAAAAAACAATGGAAATAGCGCTAATCTGTCTGAAAAAAAAATAAGAATGAAGACTAACAAAAGGAAATTGTCTTTATCACGCAAAATGCTTTCACATGCATTTTGCGTGATAGAACATCGATAGAAAAAAAATGCCTTCTTAAGGAAGCACCTAACGGTACCCAGAAACTAATGCCGTGAGAAACCGCATGGGACCACAAATACAGTCATTTATACCAACAAATGACTGTATTTGTGGTCCCATGACTATAGTTGTCGGGGCCTAGGGAAAAAAATATGAGGGAATAACACATAAATAAATTTTAATTTGGACCAGCAAAATATCCTATTATAAAATATTTCTGTTTAGGAGCACATAAAAATAAACAAATTCAAGAGCTACTCACCGCTACTGAAGCGTATTCTAAAATACTATCATTTATTTCCTGCGTTTTTTTTTCTAGTTTATTTTAGACGAATTTAGACCAACTTAAAATAGTAGAAAAAAAAACAGATATTGAAATACTAAACACTCACCTCAGACCACTGCGTAAAATAGAATTCAATCAATAAATTTTTAAGGATCTTGAAAATCTTGATAACCTCATCTGCATCTGAATAATAAGTTTTCCGCTTTAGAGGTCATAAATTTTTCAGAGGAAAACTCCCTAGGTATCCATCGTATTACTTGCACTTTCTCATACTGTTGAATAAATATATTCACTAACTTATATTATCAAAGAAAAAATCTGTGAAATTTTCAAATCTAAAATTATGTCTAAAATTGTCTTGAAAGAAGTGTTCCTGTGATTTAAAATAGGAAAAGTGTATATTTTAAATCAAATATTTTTGCAAAAAGAGAATGCTTTTTACTTCCAATTAGTAGTCTCATTAGATGTTTGCAAATTGAATAAATAAAAAATACAGTGATTAAATAACACAGTAATAAATAATACTGTGGTTGGATGAAAAGGAGTTTGCTAAATTTCAAATAAAATTTGGAACGCATGATTTATTTTCAATAAATCTTTTAATCTCGTGGAACAGTATGTACAGTATACATTTATTATGACTTATAGATAAACATTTAAAATTTTAATTAATACGTTTGATTAGATTAAAACAAACAAAAAGCTCTTATTCTCGTTTTTTGAGCATTTACAGTATCATTTATTGTAAATAGTATATGCGAAAGTAAATAAGATTTCTGAATAAAAAATTTGAAAATTTCAATGCTGAATATTCATCTTTATATCAATCTTCACTATAAAGTATCTTGTGAACTATTCATTTTTCGACATTTACATTAAGCATTCATCACATCACATGAGTGCATCTGCAGATCAAATAATATAAAATTAAAGATTATTTACTTTTATAAGTTCTAATTTACCTTTTGAAAAAAAACATGATTACACAGAAAACACAGCTGTTTTAAATTAAAGTTTTACTTAACTTCATAGAACGGATAGTTTGTGAATGAACTGTGAATTATACTAACTTTACTTCTTGCATCAGCTTCTGACTAATGAATAAAAATTACGTAGATAAGCAGTTAAAAAAATGAAAAATGAGGTGAATATATACATTAAAGAATACAGAATTATAATTAATTTTACGTAAGTTAAACTATGAAGAGGCTTAATATCCTTTTAATCAATCGTAAACTTGTAAATTCTCGATTATTAATACAACGATTTTTTCACAGAACTACTATTCCAATAACGGGTAAATTATTCTGAGCTACTTACTGACGTACGAAAGATTTTTAAAAAAATGTTCTTTTAATTAACAATTTTTTTCTGTTATATTCCATACGTTCTCACCTTTAAAGAAAAAAAAACTTTCATTATACCTGCCTCATTACACCAACGTAGAAAAAATCTAATTCAAGTGTTAAAAACTATGCCATTAAAACTCTTCTTTGATGCCACCGAATGAAACGAAATGACGCAAGAAAATAACCAAATCTAATGTAGAATGGGCAGACGACAACCTTTTCAAAGTTATCTATAAATGAGAATGAAAGATTGAAGATTGATCAGCAGAAGTATTTGTTACTTTGTTAAATTCTTTCTGCCTGACTAACAACCTTTGGATTTTTTTAATAATATTTTCGTTCATTTCATTTTTTACGGAGTTCAATCTAAGGAACTTGAAGTTTTTTTTGGTATTCTAAAAGCCAAGATAGAATATTAAAGTAGTCAAAGGCACAGTTTTTTTTCTTTTATAATCTTTCTGATCTTTAAAAAAGTGTAGAATGTTCACGAACGGATTCCTTCATTGTGCTGTTGTCAATTGAAACAAAAGGTTTTTAATGTGGACCATTTCATTAACAATTTTAAAATTTCTCGCGTATTATGTTCTCAGAAGTAATCTTGCTAAAGTTAACAATAAGAATAGGAATTTCCGTAAACTGAAAATTTTGAAATTTAAAGAGACCACCAATCAGCTTTGCCTTATGAATGTGTCACGCATGAAATTCAAATAAATTTACATACTCATATTTCAAGATTAACTGCAACTTTATCGCATTCTAATACGTGTGACGCTTCAATTTTTTTTATAAATGCATAAAAATATATCATAAATAGAAAAAGTATTTTTAGGAAGGAAATAATCACTGAAGCGTATAAAGAATGTTCGCTATAGGATTACCTTTAAAAGGCGTATTATGAATAGAAAATGGCTCAGGATAATAACAGTAGTAAAGGAAATAATTGAGGAGTCAGATTTTCCGTTTTGTTGTAAGTGTTTGCTCAAAAAACAAATTTTATTTACAACGATTTCCCGATTATCCATGCTATGTAATGCACAGACACGTGAAGAAAATTATAAAATGGATAGTTCCCTCAGAGAAAAATGACTCTTTATTAAATGAACTATTTACAGTTTTTAATGAACTACGTACATCGATTTGATAGAATTAAAATAATAACCAAACTTACATAGATTTCAGTTCATCTTCTTGTTAAAGTCTTTTGACTGATTTGTTAACAATCTAAAGTGACATTCTTTTAGGAAATGTGTATTTTATTTTAATCCTTTGACTTCTGTGGGGCTTAGAAATAATTCTCACAAGTGCTCGTATATTCGGCTCAAGGAAAATCAAGAGTTCAGTGTAATTCTAGAAGTTTATTAGAACTGCGTTTTATAATTTTATAACAATAAACAATTGTACATTGATATTTATTTCAAAATTTTGTTTGCTAGTATTGCCTAATATACTAAAAAGCCTTAGCGTTTTAAACTATTACATTTTCCGATAATCCAAAAAGAACACTATTTTTCATTTTATTTACTGAAAGATGTTCCTCTCAGACACCCATAATTTATATTTCTTTTACACGCTGATCCAGTTTTACCGCACTGAAAATAATAAAAAATCAGAGCTAAAAATCTTTATCATTCTTTTTATGTTGAGAACTATCTTAAATTAGGGCAATCGAAAAAAAAATGAATGAATGATAAGATTATGAATGTATCAAGCATTCATTTTTTGGAATAGAATACAGGAAGACGCAACATATAAAATTTCATAGTTCGGACACGCTTTTTTGAGGAATGGCATTGACGATGAGACCTTTCTCATAACGTCAGGGTAGCATTACATTGATTATGTCCAATCTGCTAATCAGAAGATCTATGGTTCGGAAACCGGCCCTGGCAGTCGGTCGTAGCGGCTAAACAGATAAAGTTTCATACATTTTTTTTTAATGTATCGCAGAGGATAGATATATCTAGAATAATTGTTAAAGAGTTTAAAATGACTTTATTTGCTTCTTATTTCGCGTCGTCACATGAGAATTACAGTTAGGTGTCTTAAGGAGTGATTATCCAATTTTTTAAACTTTTTAACATGGAGCACTTGATTAAGCACACTACTTTTTTCAATTTTAATTACACCAGGTTTATTGAACATATCGAAAAAAAAGATGCTCAATTGATAGCCTAAAGTATAATCTATAGTGAGACCATGTAGTTTAAAGTCATGTACTTAAAAATGTACGAGACAGAATACATAAAAATATTGCATGCTACTACGTAAGTACGTCAGCACTAGAGTTCCTCTTTTTCTTTCTGAACAGCAGAATAAATTTATATTTATTGAACTACATTTTAAATAAAGCAGTAATAAAAAAATGCCGTAAATTAATTGTGTCGATTGCACTAAATATCATTAAATAAAAGTAACCAATTTTTATACAAACATAAGAAAAAAGTTTAAAAACTATGTATTCTAGATAATATAACCCAATTATGCAATAAAAAATTATTGCACATTTTTTACGTAAAGTATTTGTAGGAAACAATATATGAAACACATTAACAGAATTAAACTAAAATTAAGTTGATCATATTTTTGAAACACAAAGAATCACAAACCCAAGAGCATTTAACTTTTTTAGGTTATATTGACAAATTGTATTTTAAATTGACTTCAAAGTTCATAAATTTTATACAAAATAATTATTAATTCTATATATTTTTAACCAAGCATGATATAAAGAAATATAATCTAATAAACGATCATAGTGCAACTATAGGTCTCAATGAAGATGCAAGCTTCCTTTCTCTTTCTTCTTTTTAAAGCAAAATCAAAGCGTGGTGATTTTTTTTTTAAACTGCCTTAAATTATTTCTTTAAGAAATGGAAAACTGGAATGGAAAAAATTCTCTGATCTGTACACCAAAGGGGTATTATCATCTTCAATTCAGTTACATCAATTCTATTAACGAAAGTAAACAAGTCCTCAGAAGCGAAAAAATAATGACAGAAAACTGCTTCGTAAAAAAAAAATATAACAAAAATGAAAGCCAGGAAGCCCTTAAGCCAAGACCAGAAGACTACAGCAGGTCAGTGGATATAAATTCATATTGGAAAATAGCGATGAGAATAATAAACTGCTGAAAAAAATGCCCCTGAGGCGATAAAAAAAAAACGTTCCGCAGTCAAGTCGAAAGTGCAGAAGGTTACGAGCAAGAGAATTTGCTAAAACGGTGCGATACATTATTTTGCAGAAATAGTACCGAGTGTACCTAAAGTACGTGTGTTAAAAGTTATAATACATTTAGAATAGTTATGAATTAAAAAACGGGATGAATGCCTACCTAGATGATACTCGATTAATTCAGTTTTATAGTGAAAAATAATTGTGTCATTCAATCAAAGATTAGATAAGATTTGGGAAAATACTGGAGATGGACCAGTAAAATGTATAAAGGTCCGTGGAATTTTGATTATAGTCTTGTTTCTGTTTTTTTAAAGTAGGATTACGTTCCTCCATAACGGTCCTTCGGAAAGCAAAATTTCAGATGCTAAAACCGTCCGTCCATCCGTCCTCGCGAGTTAAAATTTTGGCAGTGTGCCAAACCCAGTCTGTATCGCTTCGACAAGCAGTAAACAGCTGAACAGAAAAGTACCAAAATGCGTTAAAATTATGACATAAGTCTATGTATATATACATACTTATATATATATATATATATATATAGATACATATATACATAACACATACATACATATACACATACAAAAGAAGTAAGAAACGATAAGTAATCCTACGTTAATAACCCATGGTAGTTTTGTTAGAAGAGACTACCTGAATTTTTTTCAATATTTATTCTCGTATAGCATTTAAAAGTAAATTACGATTTTTTTCAAGTAATTTAGTGCAAAATTCCAGTGTCAAATATTTGATGTAAATTTTATTAATTTTTATAAGTTAAAAGAAAAATTTTAAGGATATAAATTTAGATCAGAAAATGGCAACAGGAATAATAACAAACAACAGAAAAAATTTCATCTTGGGCAATCAAAAAAAATTTTCCGCAGTCCAATAGCATATGATGATTCTTATGAGCAAAAGAATTTGCAAAAACAGCACGACGAATTAAAAGGAGGAGGACAGAGTGTAAACTAAGCACACGTGTTATGAGAGGCAGAATTTTTAGAACAATTGTTATCTTGAAACATTATGAAAATTATCTAAATGAAACTTGATTTATTAAGTTTGACGAGGAATGTATATTGTCCTCAAAGAAAGATCAGCAAATAATGCCTTATATAATAGAGACATGTCAGTAAAATTCACTAATAAAGAGTTTATGATAACATGAATTTTTCTAGTGCTGTATCAGCAAGTAATATAAAGAAAATAGAGAAATTTTTCCTGCGATGTCACAGAAAATTCTGGTTAAAAATATTTGTAAGAGATTTAACTAACGTTTTCGGTCAAAGTGAGTTTTTGCACATAAATGTTTCTTTGGAAAAGCGCCATTTTTTATGCGACTGTTTATCTTTAATGAAAATCTAGAAATTTAATTTGCTGCCTCAATTAAACAGTAATTTAAATTCTTTTAGGTGATTTAAGTCGGAAATTAGAAAAGTTCTGACTTTAAATTATTTATAATCTACTGTTCTAATTCTCCATTGATAATAAGCTACAATATTCTAAATTTTATGGTCAGTAGCTAGAAGCAGAAATATTTGTAACCGAATATGCTGATTTATATGAATGTAATAATAACTTTAAATAATGTATCAAGAAGAGTCAAATAATACTAGCGTAAAATATTTGCAAAAAAATGACACTTAAGTTTCACACTCTGTGTTTTACGTTACTTTAAAATTTTCACTTAGTTACTTAAAATTTTTATCCTTTACAGCAATTTGAAAAACTTATACCTTCCTGTCATCAGTTAACTTACAAACTATTAATTCTAAGGTTAAATTAAAAAAAAACTAATATTTTTCGGCTAATAGCTGAATTAAAATATTCTCTAGCGCAAATGTTTATAATATTAGTTCTTGGAAACTTTTAAACGATGCTATATAAAATAACATATACATTTGTAAAAAATGTGTTCTATTAATCAGTTTTAAGGGGGCCCAGGGTACAAAATTCTTCAAATTTTCAAAAAAAAAAAATCTGTGGCATTAAAAGAATTCTCTGTTCGTTTTTGCTTAAAATGACGTTTAAATCATGTTTCTATCTTAATTAGAACAGGAGACATTATTTTTTATGTTTTGCAACATTCTAATAGCAGTCAATCGTTGTTTAAAACTTTAAATGTGTTTTTCTGCCTGATGGGGTTTTGCACCATTTTTCGTCTTTAAATTGTTATAAGTCAAGAACCGTTAGCGATAAATAGTTCAAACTTCGAACATGTCTTTTTCAGTTATTTTACTTTAATTTTGATTTGACAGATTTGAAAAACAAAAATGTTTACTTTTGAAAATGTGATTTTTTAAATATAAGTTACATCTATTTTTTGAATTTTTACTCTACATGTTTTAAATTTTTTTAAAATTAATATTTTGAAAATGATGAATCAAAATTAAAACTTATATATTTCTGTTTAATTAAATGATAAAAAAATTTGAAATTCGACAAATAATATTTCGAGTTATAACAATTTTAAATTACCAAATATTTTTTAAAAAATTTAAATTAAAAATTTTTTTAACACTTTATGAGAAGTTTTATGATGTGATTATGTTTACAAATTATATGGTTAACCATCACAAAAAATTCAAAATATTAACTCAATAAAAATTTTTTAAATGTGTCCCGGACCCCGTTAAGTTGCAGTATTTAAACATTATAAAAAAGAACTACCCTATAATCACATTCCTTTAACTTTTCTCTTTAGTAACAGCATTTACGCCAAACCAGAACATGGCAAAACGTATGAAAATACATCATTTCTCTTTAAGCTTCTTTTATTAAAGAATTGTTTGAGTTTATAAGATAAATCTAGAGATTGAAACTTTAGAAAGCAAGATCGTTAGGGTTTTCTGTCATAATGTTTATCTTCTGCTGCGAGTTTTCGTCTATACGTAAGGATTACTTTTCGTTTTCGAGTCAAATGAATTGCCAATACGACTGATAGAATATGTTAATATACAATAGTTAGTCTCTATGCTAATGATTTAGCAGATCAGGTATATGCTACAGTTGTCTTTTCTAACCCCCTAATTTTTAGAAACATCTCTTTTGGATTCAGTTACCAAAGGTGAAGAAAGAGATTACGACATCCATTTCAGTCACTAATCCGTAAAATAAAATATATTACACACACAAAAAAATTATTTTAGAATTTTTAGTCAAAATATTAGTTTGATATTAGTATATATATATATATATATATATATATATATATATATATATAATTTTTAATTCCAATGGCATTTTAAAAGACAACTGAACCTCAAATATAATACACAACAAGACGAATTGACATCAGTATATCTATGAACGTAGGCTGTTCCGACCACCCAGTGATGCTCCGAAATCGAAATACGGGGGGAGAGCAGGCCATAAGCATAGATGTGACATGTCCATATCTTCCTTAAAATTATATAAGGGACAGAGAGAGTCAGAAACAAGGTTGATGCGATGTAGGTGTTTACGAAGGCAATCATGGTAAGATATAAGACGAAACATTGCAACAGATTTCTTTCACTATTATATTAGTATATAAATACATAAAAAGTGCGCAAAATTATATTTAGTTGCAATTACTGTATAGCTAGAATACCCTTAAGAGATAGGTTAAGATTATAACAAGGGCATGCATTGTAGTTAACGTGTACACAACAATGAGAAACCATGGAAAAAAACAGATGACCAGGATGTTAAATGAGCCCCTCACTTGCCAAATCGTCAAGTCCATAAAACAAAAAGTGGAGAAAAGTGATAAAATAATATACTGTTTTTTTTAAATTCCTCTGAAAATATAAATTTAAATAAACAATGTAGAATGTATCATTTCAGCTTTTATCTGACGACATATAAAATCAAGATGCTAGCTGAAAACCCGCACTTCGCTACGGAGTACATTCAAATTAAATACTACGGTCAATGTATACAATACATATATATATGAAATGTCCGGAGTGGACATCTCGTGAAAATAGTGCAATCGAGGCCGTAACAAAGATTCCAAATCATAAAGAATAATTAAATTTTATTTGACGCAAAGATTAACACATCTTAATAAGTTCGGAGCCAGCTCGCGTCTCCCCATAAAAGCGCCAAAATAGAATTAGGTGAAAGAGGTTGCCAGAATTGGCGGAGGAAGTTAGTATGTGGAAGGCGAAGCGTTTACGTCAAGACAAGAAGGACGGGTTACCATGGCAGAGATGAAGTACAGAATGGGCGATTATAGGTAGTTAGTAATATTATAGGTAGTTAGTAATATTCGGAAGAAAATTTTTTTTTGTCTATTTCGTTGTTATTCACGTGACGATAAATTTATTTAAAGTACCAGAAAAAGAAATCACGCGATCAGCATTTAATAAATTAAATTCTAAAAATTAATCTTTAAAAATTCGCCAAAAATCAGAAAATGGAGGTAAAGATTCGAAAAAGATTTCATTTTAAAGGAATTTTTATGATCTTTCTCGTGATATAAATTTTATAACCCTCAAATTATTATTTTAAATGCAAACTTAAAAAAAGTTACTAAAACAGCTTTAAAATTTAATTTTAAAAAATCTAAGAAGAATTTTTTAAAAATCTTTCTTAGTGCACCCCTACACTATAAGAAGAATCGCCATGCAAAATTTGAGCCCTTTAGGTCCAGTGACTTGGCCTGTGCGTTGTATGTCAGTCAGTCAATCAGTCAGTCAGTTACGGAACTGTTTTATATATATAGACAATATCCTTGGAGTAATCGTTATTATTATTACAATTTTTGCGTGACGAAGGGCAAGTGAAAAAAAGTAATAACATCTAATTCAGTCTTTAAATTATTCTTTTACTACAGAAAAAAAATTTAAACAATTGCTGGATAATTTCCAAGTACTTACTTCTGCAGCACTTAGACTGTAACTGACTAGTTTCTTTAACTTTATTTGGGATGAAACGACACTAAACGATTTACAGTTATCATCAAGTACTTGCTTCTGCGTTTGAATTACATTATTGAAACGATTTTTTTTTTTTTAAATGTTTGAAAGTGCACTTTTCTATTATTTAGTGACAAGTAAATTGAACATTGCAACAACCCAGTTTCTCCAACAGATCTCGTTTATATTTTTTCTTCTCTTTATTCTAACCGCTGAACAACGAGCTATGTTATCAACATCACAACATAGTTTTATATTACTTATCCTAATCTATATATATAAAACAGTTCTGTAACTGACTGACTGACTGACTGACTGACATACAACGCACAGACCAAACCGCTGGACCTAAGGGCTGAAATGTTCCGTGGCGATTCTTCTTATAGTTTAGGGATGCACTAAGAAAGATTTTTGAAAAATTCTTCTTAGATTTTTAAAATTAAATTTTTAAGTTGTTTTAGTAACTTTTTTAAGTTTACATTTAAAATAATAATATGAGAGTTTTAAAATTTACATCACGAGAAAGATCATAAAAATTCCCTTAAAGTGAAATATTTTTCGAATCTTTACCTCTATTTTCTGATTTTTGGTGAAGTTTTAAAGATTAATTTTTAGAATTTAATTTATTAAATGCTGATCACGTGATTTCTTTTCCTGGTACTTTAAATTAATTTATCGTCACGTGCATAACAACTAAATAGACAAAAAAATATTTCTTTTTCTTGTTAATGCGGCAGACGATTGGACATTATCCAAAAAAATATTAAAATACAGTAAACGTTAATATGTTCCTCAAACTGTACTATATTTTTTAGTACGTTCTATTAGATTTAATTTGAATATATTCTTCTACATTATTTTGTCTATAAAAATATCCGCTACGATTTTTTTATAAATATATATATATATATATATATATATATATATATATATATATATATATATATATATATATATATATATATATATATATATATATATATATATATATATATAAAGTGAAAAATAGGTTTTTGACAGCATCTTTTCATCAGCTGTGCCGATACTGTCTAAAAACCAATGGATTGTTTCTAATAAGTATGATCTGAGCAATAAACATACTTAGACACCGTACAATCCATATGAAACAGAAGAAGGAATAATCAGTTGCTTTACCATAGAACACCAAACCCAGCGCCAAAGTGGAAGTTAAGGAGACCGCAAGAAGACTGACGTCACAAACATTGCAACCATGGAGTTATATATATATATATATATATATATATATATATATATATATATATATATATATATATATATATATATTACATCAATTGCATGCATTGATCGTTGTATTTCTTATAAATATGTATACATATTTTTTGGCATTAATTGCATACATTGACCGTTGTATTTAATTTGAATGTACTCCGTAGCAAAGTAAAGGTATTCAGCTAGTATTTTACATAATGATAAATATTTGTATAATGTAACCGTTTTCTTAAAATTGATTTCGGCTGGAAAAAAAAAATTCGATCACATCCTCCAATAATTTATAAGTGAAAGAATCTGCAGTGGGTGCATCCTATACGAGAGGTAAATAAGAGTTCTTACACATTTTCAAAACTTACTAACGAATTATATATATATATATATATATATATATATATATATATATATATATATATATATATATATATATATATATATATATATATATATTAAAAAATATATTACTTCTTTTAAGAAATAATATTTTCAATGTAAGAAGTACACAAGTCTGGCCGATGCTTTAAAAGGGTGTGTGTGTGTGTGTGTGTGATAACTTCAGAGGCATTTTCAGTAAAGGAACAAAGAAAAAAAAAGAGGCTTCATTATTTTATTTTCATTTTTTAAAGAGGGGGTGACAGGGGGTGATAAAGTAACATTTCATCAATTTCACTCCACACTGGCTTTTGTTTTACATATTAATGTGACTTATTGCAAAAAAAAATCAAAATTAATTTAAATTAATAGTTAACGCATTACTCTGGACGAGTTTCAGACAGAAGGAGTCCGTTCAAGATTATATTTCCCTCTTACGGTCAAAATAGGAATAAGAAAAAAACTGAGTTCTTTGAGGCTGTAAGACTTGTCTGCACATAAAACAGCACAGTTAGAACGGAAAAATCTATTTTACTAGAGAGAGTAAGAATATCAGCTACTATAGCATACTATTAGCGCCAACATTTAACTTCGAAATTAAAGGTTGTCCAAACATTTTCGGCATTTAAATTTTTCCAAACATCTGAGCTATACCTTCTGTTGTATTTTTTAGTTACATTCTTTGAAAAGGAAGAATTAAATAACCATCTGTACAAATTACCCGTGTCGATGTACACTTTAGACGGGAAAAATACAAATTATGCATTGCATTGTTACTGTATCTTACACCAAACAATTTTCAACATAGCGCGAGGACATTGAGAAACTGTTTCGCAGTGAAAACCTAACCATTAACAGATCAGCAACGCATCATAAATGAAATCAAAAATCTTCTCATTTCGACTTGCTAGAGCCCGCTCGCTAATATCACCTCTTTTCCAAAGACTTTTTCTCCTTTTCAACAGAAGTTCCACGCATCATTACCAACGTCGTACAAATCTATTTACCTGGTTGTCGGCCATGGCATGAAACAAAACGTTTACAAAGACCGGCGTCTTTCTAACTATTCAGAGATAACAATATAGCCAGGAACAGACAAAGCGGTCCGCGGAAAGAGTAAAATAAAATGAATAGCCATTTTTCACGCATGGTTTAGTTTCTGTGGACCTGTTGCTCATAAGCCGAAGCAGTGGGTTGGAAATAATAGAACCGCAGAGCTTCCGAGAAAAGAGATACAAATCATTAGCGATCAGTGAGCCCGCTCTTCCCTCAAGAGCCATTGTCACTCTGGGGGTAATAATGACCAATAAATTACTCAATCATACATTTGGAAAAAAAATTATGGTTGCTTACGATTTTCTATTTGATTCTCCCATATACTCAAGGAAATAAAGCGTAATGAATGTTAATCCGTATTTTGCGCATACAATGTTCTTTTCAGTGGATGAGATATATATGTAGATATATATATATATACACTCATGGTAGATTAGTTTTTTTGACGCTATTGAAAGTCATTTCACAGTAAGCGATCTTCTACAAAGACAGCGTCAAACCCACACTTGCGATCGGGCACCACAGTAACGACCTTCAGAGAAATGGGTTTTGAACCCGAGTCCCGTTGAAGCCCGTATAATACAAACTGATCAATCCAAGCTATGTGTATTCCATGATCCTAAAGCTCATAAGGAATTAATATTATATTGCTCTTTCCTATCGACCTTCAGAGAAATGCGTTTTGAACCCGAGTCTCGTTGAAGTCCGTATAATACAAACTGATCAATCCAAGCTATGTGAGGAGCACTCATTTCATGAATTCCATGACTCCAAAGCTCATAAGAAATTAGTATTATATTCCTCTTTCCTATAGCCTGCGTAAAAATTGCGGGATGACGCAATACAAATCCTATGCCCTGTTTTCCGACGCGATCTGTAAAAAAGTAAATTTGAATGCTCTCCAAAATTTATAGACAATGGGGTTTTTTGCGCTCCCACAACTTTTTTATGGCTAGTTAGTGAAGATCGTGACATGGTTTTACGGCGCAATGATCAGGAAAGCAGATGGTTTGGCGTTCCGGGTACGTCAGCTGCTTTATGTATAAAGAAAAAAAATTCCTCCGGAAAATATAACTTATTACATTAAGCAAGAAATTTCCCAATCACTAAATGAATCGCTGAACACAAATTCTTTACCTCCCATTAAAAACTGGAATCAAATGCAACAGATTGGCCGTTCTAGCTTCGACAGTCGATAAAAATATATCATAATTCTTTAAGAGGCAATTTTAATAGGTCTTTTTTTGCACACTTTTTTAAACACATTATACGGTGGTCAATAATTTAATATTGCAATCAACAGGACAAGTTCTTGAAGCATGTGCGAGGATTGAAGCTTATTATAGTTTTATAATTTCTGAAATATAGTTATTTTGTTTGTTTGTTTTTTACAGAAAGTCATCTCATATTTTTTATTAATCTATCAAGTGCAGAAATGTTGGATGCCCAATTATTTGGATTAACTTAGGATTAATACGTTTAAATAAATTTGAGGTACCTTGATAATACGTCAGATGATATTACCGCATTCTGTTTGCTCATAACTTTCAAGGGTATGTTTGCTTGTTACGGCTAAGTTCCGAATTACAGAACAAATGTGCACATGAAAAATTATTCAGCCATGCTATAAAGACGGTATCAGTAATTCTAGATGTCAACCCTTTACAAGGTTAAATATAGTATATCATTAAATATTCAGTGGTTTCAATAATTAATTGTTTCATACTATCGTGATAATCAGAAACTACTCGTGATACTGTAGGGGGAAAATTAGCAATTAAAGACTTAATTGCATCAATTGGGGAAATTTCCCGAAACTAAATGTCTTTCGGCACATAACATTCAAACGAGTATTGAGAATCTGAAGCAAATTTCTTTCCTTGTACAACCAAGTCTTGAGAAAAAGATTCTAGTCGAATATTAAGCAATGTAAATGTATATGTCTTTAATAAATATGTTGCTGAACAAACAAAAAAAAGTTCTTAAAATCAAAACGAAAAAAAAGCGGGAGAAATGAAGATAATTCGAAAGTTTAATTCCAATCTCAGATAATCTATAGGTGAAAATGGGTATTTACACCTATAGATTATCTCAGGGACACCTATAGATTATATGCAGGCAGGGCCGTGCTTAGGGGTGGGCAAACTGGGCAACCGCCCAGGGCCGCTATTTTTATTCCTCATTGCAACACTTTTCAAAATGTTAAGGGTTTTTAAGAAATCCCTCATTTTTCTCGGTTTCTACAATTCAAATTATAAAAAGATATATGTTTTGAATTTTTGAAAAGAATCGTAGAAAGAATTTTAATTGAAAACTACCCTTTCGGTTCGAAAAATATCTCGGTTAGAAAAACATGATTTATCTTCAATTCAGTTATAGTAAAACCTTGATTATCAATCGGGGTTGTCTTACGAGATCCATTACTCAGTACGTAGAGAAATTTGATTGCCAGTAAATGTGTTTCACCCAGGGCCGCTAAAATCCTAAGCATCGCCCAGGGCCGCTAAAACCCTAAGCACGCCCCTGTGTGCAGGCCTCAATAGGCGTCTATAGTGCTACACCTGAGGACAAAGACCCATGGGAATTTACACATAAAATCGTCACAAAATTCTACTCAAAATCCCCAGTTTTCTTTTAATATTTTTATTTCATAAAATTTTCAATGAAAATTATTAAGCACTAAATTAATCACACAATCATAGAGGATCATGTGAAATAATCATATCCTGTCTTTGCACTTGCTCTAATCCGCGCTTCATTCCTTGACATTTTTAAAGTGGGGCATTTTAAAGAATAGAAACTACTTTGCAAATTTTGCTGCATTTAATATTAAACAGGAGTTTCAAATTTAATGAAGAAAATGTTCTTTTATTAACGTTTTTGAAAATTTCCAACGAACGAATAATGTAAAATCAGGGAGGGGGGGATTCTGATGCTGTCAAAAGTTACATCTAGAAGCAGAAATTTTAGATTTTAGTATTATTCTGGGGAGGAAAATTTCAAATACCAACATTAAGAACCTTACCGAAGATTTAACTTAATTTTCAGTTTGTCGAGCAACGAGACAAAGTAATATCTGAACATAAAAAAAATTATTGAACTAGAAATAAAGGATTTTTTTTAAATACTTACAAAATTCGACTTCGATATTCCCTCTTTGCGACTTATAAACTTCAAAAAACTATTTGTAATCATGCTTGAAAAAAAAATGTATTTTTTCTCAATACATACCTGAAAAAAAAATAAGTACATTAATATACATGCTTGTTTGCTTTAGTGTCTACAGACATACAGCAAGAGACAAATACATAATTACTATGCAATCGATAACACCAATGAAGAAAATATACATGGATAAACAAATACATTACTTCAGTAACATACTGATATGAAACAAGCAAAGAATGTTAAAATATGGGAAGGACGTTAATTAACAAACAGACTTATAGATATAAATAAAATTGTAAAGCGTTAAGTTGAAGCTAGAGAGCTCCAATAGTGCACTCATTTATTCTTCATTACTTCTTTAATGCAGCCAAACTTGCTCATAACAAGCACGAAAAAAATCTGTTACTATTGCTCGTCAAATCCAAGTGCTTGTGATAGTGATGTGGTTGCTTGCTTGTGGTTTACAAAGTTTTTATCATATAATTTTTTATCTGATACAGTTTACTGTATATGCCAAATGGAAACACTTTCAAATACCACAAAATGAAAATTAAATATATAAAGCAGCAGAGAATGTTATTTCCATCCAATTAATTACTACATTGCATTGCGCATTAATTTCTGGCAAAATATGAAAAAGTAATGGAAAATAAATCTAAGAAGAACACGTATCCTACATGTATTATACATATATTACCGTAAAAGACAGCAAATTTACGCCAGAAATATCTGTTTGTATCTGAATCGCTAGATATTTATATGTTTTAAAAATAGGCAAGAAGTATTTCCCGATTTACTAGTGTTTCACGATTACTAATTGTCCATTAATACACTAGTATGTCTGAAAGACTTTAAATGTAAGGTTGTCTGCAAATATGCAACTGATACAAGTATCTAACATCGGGCAAAAATGAAAACCCATCATTATCTAGAAAAAATTACAGAAAACCACAAAGAAAAAAAATTGAGACAAGTTTAAATAAGCGCGCGTGCTCTCATATTTGGGCGTATTGGTTATTTTAACAAAAACAAGTTTCACTTGAAAAATGCTATTCATGCAAGTGCTTCTATAAATATTGTGCTTTTAAAATTTGAATATTTCTGACACATTCTTAAGTTTGGTACGTTTAATCTCGTTGTATTAAATATTCAAATACAAGTCCTTTAGTTTAGAAGGGTTGTCGGCAATGCAAGTAAAGAAATAATGCCATTAGGTAGTTCTGTCAAGGGTTGATTCTATCTTCCTTAACTAGCTTGTCGATTTAATCTGCGAATCTACATTCTGTTAACCTCCATAAAATTTGTAGTATATCCTACGGATAATAAGACAAAAGACTATTTATCATGCCAAAATACTTTAAAGTCTGATCCATCTCTTTTTAAAACAAGATTTATTTTGAACTGCGTTTGAGAAATAAAATCCGCACAAAGTTCGGTCAGTCTGTGAGAAGAGTAATTTCTGGAGAACAGAGGCTAATGAAATTACAGACTTCGCAACCTCCTCCTGCAGTGAACATCCTTGAAGCGAGCGAACAATTGAACAACAATCGAGGCTACAAATATCACGATTCTCGATATCTACAATGTATGGAGTCTTCCCAAGACAAGGGGAAGCAGGGAGGGTAGAATCATGTCCACATTAATGTCGCCCATTCTGATTGGCCGACCCCGGGCTACATAAGCCGGTGCCAATGACCTCCGGACGGGTAGCGAAAGGCTTGAGCGCAGACGTCGCGAGGGGGGCAGACGATTGCTGCTTGACGCAACTTTCAGTCCCCCCCCCCCTTCCGCTCTGGAGAAAGGTGGACACGGGGGGCTTCTGCAACAGTGTCAGACAGATTTTCCCCTTCGAGCAGTTATAACGGGAAAAGAAGTTGCGGTTTCGGTATTTCTAGCTAGAGTTTATTATGCTAGCCAAGAGAGAAGTCCTTCAAAAATCAGAGGCTTGGTCTAGAAAAAAGCAAAGATTCTTGCGGTGTTTCACTCCCCTTATTCCGGCTTGTTATGAAGAAAGGGAACGGCGCGGTTCTTTTTTACCCCCGTCTTAAACACTTTACACAGACAAACGGAGAAATTGCAAAATTTAACCTCTCACTTTTTTTCCTGCAAAAGAGATGATAAGTGAAAGAATTATTATTTAGAATCATAAAATCCTATCAAACACACACACACACACTAATCTATATCTATCTATCTATCTATCTATGTATATATATATATATATATATATATATATATATATATATATATATATATATATATATATATATATATATATATATATATATACATACATACATATATATATGTATATATATATATATGTATATATATATATATATATATATATATATATATATATATATATATATATATATATACATACATACATATATATGTATATATATATATGTATATATATATATATATATATATATATATATATATATATATATATATATATATATACATACATACATACATACATATATATATATATATATATATATATATATATATATATATATATATATATATATATATATATATATATATATATATATATATATATATATATATATATGACCTGGTGAATGGAACCTCCAACCAGGGGGCATTTGCAACAACAACACAAGAGACCGTATTTTTGAAACTCTCTAATTTCCGTAATTTGACAAGAAGTTTTTCAGTTCATAAATATAATGATCTCATTCATACTCGGTACATGCGCCTATTTTCAACGTCTTTTGTAATAACAGGATAAGTTTGTCAGGTCTTGTTGTTTTGACATTTTGGTTCTCTTTCTTTGCTGTTCATGACAGTAATTTAGGATATTTTACAAGCACTAAGCAACATGTTTCTTAAACAGCACTGTGACTTAATATACAGAAACATACTGAATATACAGAAAAGTCTGACATTAAGTCTCTGTGTAAGACAACCAATTTATTGTCCATGTTCTAAACACATTTTACCAGTAAACCAGAAAGACGCATATCAACAACAAGACGAATGCTGGAACTGAAATGAAAATTTCACATATCTTACCTCCCTACTCCCCTCCATCCCTCTCCCGATGAACATATAAACTTACACTCTTCAATTCGGTCAAAAAATTTGACTACTTTACATGGTATTTTGGAGAAATGGAATAAGTCCGTGCGAATCAGTGGCCTCGGGCCCCACATATTATGTTTCCTCAAGATTAACTCGAATAAATGTCACGTGATATTAGAATCCGTTCACTTGGTGAACCAGCAGTATCAAGGTGAATCAAAAGTGGCCTATTAGGTAACTAAAGAAACGTCTAGATCATTTCTAATTGATTGCCAACTTAGACCTAGAGCAGTGATACTCAACGTTTTATTCTCGCGGGCCACATGCTTACGTTACTCGGGCCACAACATAGTACACTGTACATAATAATATAATAACCTAAAATATAAAACTGAAAACCTAAATGGATTCAAACGTTTATTAATAATGAGCGTGATTTTTTTCTTGTTTTTTGCTTTTGTTTTGTGTGTGTGTGTTGAGACAAAATTTTGACTAATTTGGACAAATCAGGTTTATATTTGCTACATGCTACTCTCAATACGTCATCGCGGTAAGAATTAATAAGCCTATATTTATATACATTCTTCGCATGTGTCATTTTGAAATTAGATGATTTACAAAGATGCGTTGATGCGAACAACGTGATCAGCAGGTGGCACATTTTTGTACAGTTTTGTATTTTTCAGGCACTCATTTTCGAAATTGTGTTTACAAAAGCCTCTCCCTGATAATGAGTGTATGAGCGTTACGGGGGGCACATAAAAGCTTGGTGGGCGCAGTCTGAGTACCCTTGACCTATTGATCGTCCCATATTCCCCAGAAGAAAAAAAAAATATTTGAACGAAAACTTGCGCTGATATTCAGCCCTCTCTGGGGAAATATGCTAGAGTCTCTGGAAAACCTTTTAGTTACTCTCTAACTGAATAAATTATACAGATCCTTTTGCGTATATGAATATAATCTCTTTTAATCAATGGTGTAGCGTACTGGAAATATGGTCTTATTTTTTCCCGAGACCCCACAAGCGCTTGAAACACAGCTTCGTGTTTTTCAAGGAATGTGTTGTTCGGTTCCACCAGTTCGGAACACGTGGGGGATTACAAACCGTTTTCCTCACAGATGCAGCCACTAAAGCTGTCATCTTAACGTTTCAGCAATGTAATAAAGTTCGGCGTCTAAGAAGAGCTGTCAGCCGATAATCTGCCGGCCCCTCCACCCCTTTTGAAAATCCAGACATTGGAGGGAGACGCTGTATAAAATCCGAGCGGGATAGACGTGTTTTTGCTAGGCTCCTGTGTTGTTGGGCCGAGAATGGGCCCTGGAGCGTGCATTTGTGAATCTGCACGTAAATTAAGTGATTATGTCGGAAGTGTTTAATGTTTAATTCTTTTTGTAAATAAATCTACTTGTTAAGTTTTTGTTTTAAAAATTTGGCTTTCGCTTTTAATTAGAACTCTGTCTTTCTTTGGTATGGACCAATAGTTGTGAAATTTCTTCAAAATGCCTCAGAGAGTTTATCAGCCTTGTCGTGACGCCACAATGAATTTTTATCGTAACTTCTCCGAATTTTCGTCACTCTATTTCTCGTCCATAATTTAAGATACGCTTCTATTGATAGGAGACAAAAGGGTATACGAGATTATACACTACATTTTGATAAAGATAAAATTTTCAAATACGTTTCTTCCTTTCTATGTTTGTAAATGATAATTTATTGCATATGACTTGATTCTGAATATCAACTTCAATTTCAATGCAATGAATTATAATAAAAAAATTAATATAAATGATACTTCTATAAAGTTGATTTGTCGTCCTAAATATGTTATTAAAATGATGAATTCATTCCACCACGGTGAAAATTAATAATATTTTTTTCTCCTCAGACATTTTTGTGTGTACATAAAAGTAGTTTTGTGTACAATTATTGTATGAACGTGTACCTATGTACATATAACAAGAAAATATTACTTAATAATACAGGGTCATCGAAAAAGGATGGACACTTTTCATATAATTATATTTAATGAAATAATTACGATACAAACAATTCTTTCGTTGTATAATGTACAGAATTTAATAGAATTTTACCGTAATAAGTTTCAATATGAGCACCGTTGGTTTCTCTACACATATCAAGTCGATAATCAATCTCTAACCAGGTGTTACGGAGCTTGTCTGGCGTCACTGTGGCAATTGAGTCGACAATTCTCTCCCGTAAATGTGTCGAGTCCCTTTACGCTGTAAACAATGTTCTTGACGTAACCCCAGATTTGTACTCCGCGAACCACAACACACATTGGAGCTTTCTCCTGAACGGTCGACATTGCACTGACGGAAAGCCGAACGAAGACCTCTTCCACCTTGCATCGCTTTTGCGCAGAGTTTAATGTCACGGTTGCATGCCAGTTATATTTAGAAATCTCCGACACTTGCCAAGTTATTTGAAAAGAATATTATTGCGTTTGCTCAATTTCTTTTAGAATTATGAGCTTTCGAAATGTGTCCAACCTTTTTCGATGACCCTGTAGTTAAAATTTATGTCAGTATTATGAATTATTTTCCCTGATGTCACATGAAATTGAGTAAAATCAATTGACGAAAATTTGATACCTCCTTTTATTTAAAAAAAGTAGAGTTTAGTGCTTCGTACAGTGCGCTGAATCTTGTAAAAGTCAAATGCATATCTTATTTTTTTTTGCTAGGGAATTGGTATTGGTAGGTGGTAGGAGTAAGAACAAATACATTGTTAAGATAAATTTTTTAAGGGATCCTAATTTCCGTCTTTAAAAAAAAAAAAAAATCAGTAAAGCACTACTGAAAAGATCCAAGTAGAAAAAAAAATAGCTTTAGATTAATTAGAAAAAAAAATCTTTAGAAGTACTTAGGAATAGATAATTTTTTCGTGGAATTAAGGTTACAGGGTACTGAAATGATGAATGTGATTCAAATTTTTGTAACTCAAGAGACCGAATTTTTTGCCAGAGGGGAATATATTCAGCATTCTCAGGCTGGTTGACAGAAGATCGTTGTGGAGGAGCTGTGGGACACATCCTACGAATTTTTGCCTGTATTTGCGCCTAAGGTGAGTTTTCTTTCCCACACTGTTGAATTCGGGAACAAGAGGTGGTGATTGTGCACTTCAAACAATGTGGAAGTACTTCGCAACAGAACAGACTGTTTCCCCCCCCTTTCAGCGTGACCTACCATTCTTCGACCTCTGGCCAGGCCTGGTTTGAAAAACTAAACATGCAAAAATCAGATTGGCTGTCTAATAGTCCCTATTTCAATCCTATCAACAATTATGCCGCGAGCTAGAACACCGAATGCGTCACCGATTAAGGGGTCATACGACTGTTAAATCGTCAAAAAATCGATTTTTTTTAAAGAAAAAAATATATGAAAGATTAACCTTTTCTAAGTATTTTAAGACAATCCGCTTGAAAAAATTCCCATAATTACACAAGTTACGATTAAAAAATTGTCAGATGTTTATTGTAAATAGATTTTAAATGCAATACTTCAAAGGGATTTATCTCAAAATGTGTTGTTTTCACATAACGCACTTGTTATCTCTAGAACTATTTCAGATTTTTGCATGCCATTTTCGCAGATGGTACATATTATCATTTTCTTTAAGCGGAACCTAAATTTGTTTTCAGATCTCTAGAGAATGCATTTTTCATGCATAGGTAAAATTTAATTTATTAAGAAAAAAAAGGACTATTTTCAGTTTCATAGTAAAAATAGAAATATACCTTAAATATATACACATTTAGGTTCAAATTAAACTTTTGTTTCTGCAGTATGTGTTAAAAGCAGAAATTTTGCCTTAAACTCAATTTTTTGGAGTATTTATGTGCGTTAGCTTTGATATCACTTTTGTCCAAAGCAAACTGCTCATTATTTATGACTATCTAACACAAATTATTTTTAACTATCAAACAATAAACAGGTATATATTCATAAATCAAACATTGTTCTATTAACACAAAATAAATTATGATTTTAAATCTTATACTTCTCAAGGTATAGAATGTCAAAAGTGACACAATTTTTATACTTTTTCGAATTTTAACAGTCGTATGACCCCTTAAGAGCACCCTCCACTTGATTAAACCCTCTACTTGAGGGTTTACTTGATTAAACCCTCTAGCAGAGGTTTTAATCAAGAAATGGAGACCAATCCCTGAAGACACATACCAGAAATTGTTCGAAAGCATGGCCATACAATTCAGAGCAGTTATTGCAGCCAAAAGTGGCCCAATAATGATTTTTTTTTTAATTTTTTTTTTTTTTAAACAAATAGACTTTTTCTTTTCCGACTTATGTGTCCGATTACTTATGGCAATGTATTGTAGTGACTCTCGACCGTTGGAATGAAGAATAATAGATGGTTAAGAAACATGCGAAAAATATCCATAGTAGGCCTGCACATTTCAAAAATAATAATAATAATAATAATAATAATAGTAATAGTAATAATAAATAGAAAATATATGTAAAAGCAATCATCATGCATCTCATGGGTCTCAAAGAAAGACAAAATAAGATCTAGATAGACATTTAGAACGCAATTGTCCAATGCGACGCGGAAATGGGCCTTCGTCATGATTATGTTTTTATGATCACATCAAGACTTCATCCGTAAATTCGCAGTATGGATATTACAAAATTCTCAAAACTATAAACATCCGTAAAATGATTTACTCTTCAATTCAGAACAAAGACGATATATAAAGTACTATTCAATGAGAATGGCTGAACGGCATGAAAGTTCATTGAAGCAAAACAACATAGGTTTCAAACGATTCAGTATTCGCGCGAGAGGGTATTCTACGAAATGTTAATTATAAAATACTTTTTGAACCATGAGATGATTATGTTTTATGTCATTTACACATAGATAGTAAAGTGTAGTAAGTTATTATTTTCTGATTACCAATCACTTTTTGAGAAGTCATTTTCCTATATGCCAAAATCTACAGACTATCTTTGGTAATCTTGCCCTTTACAGCGCCCATTTAAAAGCAAAATGGGTAAAACGACAATTGTTAGAGATTTTTTCGAGAGAAAAGTAACTGTGAGTTTTCAAAGCCAGAGAGGGACACAGTTGATATCAGGCAGAATTTTGCGCCAGGAATCAGCGAAGCCAACGAAAAACTTTAATTAGTATATAGAAAGAATTAGTATTTGGTGTAGGAATTTATTGGTGGAGGCTACAGGGGACGCGGTGAGTCAAAAGATTTAGTTCTTAACGGAGGTGTTGAGCGCTTTCATCCCGAGGATCTCTAGGTCTTGAGATACTCTCAAGACAAGCAGTGTTTGCTGTACATTTTATCATTAGTTTCAGTGGAGAGTTCAAATCGAGGCGGAATGCCTAGTGTGTAATTGAATTTGTCATAATACCTTCTCATAACTGACGCTAGGTCATCTAGACAGTTGAACGACAGTGTAGAAGAAAATAGCAAATTACTTACAAACAGTATTTTCTTTTAAAGATAAGATTACGTAGTGAAGTAAAATGTATTATATTATTTGATTGTTAAACACAATTCAAATTTATACATTTTAAAAAGAAGGAAGTTTTTGCACATTGTTATCTGAATTCAAATATTTTATACACTCTGTACGAAAGGCGTTCAAAAACATATGACAGCAAAATACATAATTTAAACGACAGTCGTTTATAGAACACAATTGATAAGAGATTTAATGGCATATGACATCATATGCTGGCGTCTCGTAGGCAGGTATAACACAGTATCTCCAAGGGCAGGGCTTTCTGGTTTGTCACATCCAATCTGGATCTGATAACACAGCCGCAATCAGAATAATTTTCGAGGAGAGGAAGACTCCCCTTTCTGTAATAGAAATTTTCCTTCCGGAACAGTTAAAATTTATCACGGAATTGGTTTTTTTTTTACCTCTACCTTTTTAAAAAACGGCCTGGAGAGTTGACCCAAAGCTCCCTCCCATGTTGCGTCACTGTTTGAGACTATAAAACTGAGCAGCAGTTAACTTGATCCTTTGCTAGGAATAAAAAAAGGAACATAAACTCACGAACTGATAAGAACGGCTTAAATGGCTTAAATGGTGTGTTCCACTTCCCGAACATAAGTTTCTCAATAAATATAGCCGGATTGAAATTTTTGGTGATGCACCACGTTCTAGACGCTTATTAAGATTGTTACAGATGGCACAATCAACTCAATCAAAGCTATATCGTGTGAGGATCCCCAAATAAACATCCAAGACATATCTGATACCATGCATGTACATTAGGGTGGAACAAAAACTTTTTTTTTTTTAAACATAGAGATTTTCTATAGCCGGTAAAAGTTTCTTTTTGGAATTAAAATGAAGAATATAAAATTTTATTGTTCTACTAAAATACATTCAAGTGGCGCAAAGAGCTTTTTTATGAAAAAATTAGAAAATTTGTATTTTTTAAATTTCTATTATAGTATATTAAAATAATAATATATATTTTTTGTAAACATAGTATTCAAAATATGATATTTTATAGAAAACTTACACACTCTAAGTATTACAAATTTTCAGTTGCCATTATAGAACAACTGATTTTGTAGAATTTCGCGATTTTCATCATATTAATTTTACAAACGCATAATCTTATATTATACACACTAGAATTAAAGAAAAATAATTTTCAATCAACGGGCCTTAATTAAAATAAACAAATCACACTTATTTAGAAAAATATTAATATAATTGTCTTTAAAGTCATAACGGAAAATTTTTAATTCAACGTATAAACTTTGATGCCAAGGATTATATTGATATGATTGAATGGAATAATGTTAAAGTAACAGAATCTCCTGTGAAGAGGCATGTTTATGATGACAAACTAAAGAAGTTTATAAATGAAGCAAAAAAATCTGATGATGAGAGTCAATGTATTGACTTTAATAATTTTCCATGTCACACACAAGCAGTAGAAAGAATTGTTAAATTAGTTACCGAGTCATCCTCGTCCGTTTGTGGCATTTCTGGAAGAGATGCATTGATAAAAACAAAAATACATCCTGAAAAGATAATGCCAAAATTTGAAACAAAAAAACAATTCAATTTCTTAGAGCAATAAGTAATGGAAACCATGTGTGATTACTGTGGACTTTTGAAAAAGATGATTTTTTTTCTAAAATAACGTTATGACTTTAAAGACATTACATATTAATATTTTTTTAAATAATTGTGATATGTTCATTTTAATTAAAATCAGTTGTTCTATAATGGCATCTAAAAATAAGCAATACTTAGAATGTGTAAGTTTTCTGTAAAAATATCATATTTTTAATATTTTCTTTACAAAATGTATAAATATTATATTAATATGCTATAAAATTTTTAAAAAATACAAATTTTATCACTTTTTCATAAAAATATCCATTTTGAAGCCCTTTGTGGCACTTGAAAGTATTTTAGTAGAACAATGAAATTTTATATTCTATATTTTAATCTTAAAAGGCAACTTTTGCCGGCTATAGCAAATCGCTATGTAAAAAAAAAATTTCTTTCGTTCCACCCCAATGTACATGTAGTATGAGTAGATAACATTACAACAGACACTTGAACTCTTGAGAAGTTGTCCAAAAGCACTCAAAATACGTCAAAAATTTTGAATTCTGAACTTAGATTAAGGTTTTGTACTTCGTGCCGTGATACCATAAAGTAATTTCCGATTCTTCTGGCCCATGCACTCTACAAAAAGGACCTTCCGAAATTCTCCTTTTTCTTGTAATTTTGATTGTAAAGACACAACTGCGTAGACGGACATTTCCAACAAATTTAGTGCCAAATAATGAATGCTAAGGAGGATGTGTTGAACAAGATATCATATTGAACGTTCCGAATATGCTTTTTGAGGAATTATAGAAGAACAAGTTCGCAATAAATCGGACAGCAGGAGGAATATTTCGAGATATCTTTATCACAGTTGACAATTCTATAAATTTCTACGATGTTTGTTGTCTCATCATTTTTAAATGTATTTTAAAAGCATTTCTTCTTTTTAATGAGATAGAAAGCGCATTTCTGTGTCATTATCATATTGGCAACGAACAGAACAATTTACAGTAACAAATAATATACTCCAGGATACACATTAAACAGAACTACTAAAGAGTTTATCGAACAATACCTAGTTCTTTGTCTCAGATCAATTTAACACTGATGAGGAATTTTATAAAAATGCGCAAAATAAGAGTGGGGATTTCCTGATATATGAATGGAATAGAAGAATTTTTATTATCCGACTTCGATTACGATTGGTTTCAGAGTCCATCCATCTGCTATGATAATAACGGCAGCGCCTGTCTTAACACAAAAAAGTCTAATTACAAAATTATTCAAATCCGTTGAGCGTTTTAAAAAAAAAAAAAAAACCAGGCGGATGCGTAGAATGAAGGACGGGATCAGCGGACTTTTATTATGGCCCTCTCCGGGGTCAATTAGGCCAGGCATTTCCATCGGAAGATCATTAACTTCCTTCAAATTACCCCCATGAAGCCAAATCTTGTCCCTCTCTCGCGGCCTGCCGTGTACGTGGAAGATGAGCGTTCGATAAAAACGCCCTACCACCATGGCAACAGAGGTATGTCCATCCCTTTAATGCAGGGTTTTCGAATCTAGTTTAAAAGTTTACCAATAGTAATCTGCGGTCGCAATCTGGTCTGGATGCCTTGCGAGTCTACTAACACATATTTTATGTATATAATGGGTACTGATCAATACTTATCAGCGTTATATGCTATTGAGAATTGATAAAGATAACTGAAGATACTTTGAGGGATATCGAAGTTCAATAAACGTGACTGAATGTAAAGGAACGCTGTACTTATATGAAGCTGCACACACTTCCTTGAACAGAAATAATCTTTCGATTGGGCCATTCATGAATCTGGGCATGAATACTGACTGAAGCAGAATTTCAAACTTGAATACTGAACAAGACAGGAGGAGAAAATATTATAACCTATGATATTACAATAATAATCGGAACAAATTATCAGCCCATTTAATGTTTATAGAAATCACTTCGAACTTCCAAAATCCTTCTGATTGTTATTAATTTCCAAATCGCCAGTTTTTATTCGTTTATTTATTTCAAATCTATTAGTATTAAAGATAGTTTTTTTTTCATAATCATTTACTCATCATTAAACCGTAATTAAACCTTGAACTTTAGTTTAAATCAATCCAGTTGTTTATTGGTAGATGAAATAAATCTTTCAAAGGCAAAATATAAAAAATTGAACAATACTCAATATATGTACTCCTTTTAAGCTTTATTCATATAACCTAGTGCATTGATCGAATTTTTGACTCTTTTCGTTTTTTCTCGGGGGGGGGGGAGTAGGTACCTCTATTTAAGTTCATTTTGAATTTCAAAGGAATTTATTACTTTGTGATTTCAAATGAAATAAATAAGTAGCGTTTAATTAAGGTAAAGTGTAAAACTTCGATAAGCAAGAGATTGCCTAGAAAATTAGGAAATCGACCAAGACAGTGAGAATATCATCTACTCACTAAAACCATTCGTAAAAGATGCGGATCGTTGAAATTACACGTGTCATTATTTTTTTTAAATATCACAGGTAAACGAGGTAACAGTAATAATAATAATAATAATAAAGTGGTTGATATTCAGCACCGTTTTTAACGTAGGATTATGTTCCTCAATAACGGTCCTTTGGAAAGAAAAAATTGTCCGTCCTGCGTCGCGAGTTATAATTTTGGCAGCGCACCAAACCCAGTAGCAGTAAACAGTTAAACAGAAAAGTACTAAAATGCGCTAAAAAAAAAAAGCAACGATAAGTAATCCTACGTTAATAACCCGCGGTAGTTTCGTTAGAAGAGACTACCTGAAATATATTTTTTTTTTCCTCAGCTGAGATTTGGATGTAAAATTAAATCTTATTGACGTTATATATATATATATATATATATATATATCTATATATATATATATATATAATAAAGAGCATTATAAGAAAGCAAATTATTGAATTCGTGGAGTACCACAAAAAGTTCTCATATACCATAAGTTCTCATAGAAATATCCCTCCTTCACTTGGATACACTGCTTTCAGACAAGTTAAATTTTACACAAATCCTGCAGTAATGCGAAATGAACAATGGAATTCCCGGAATAAGAGATCCTCACACAGCCGGGTGGTTTTGTTACTGGAATACTGACCTCGAGGTTAAGAGACCCAGGCCTGAATACCAGTTCTGGAAAGCAGTTATTACAGAGGTCGAAAAGATTGTGGGCCATTAGAAAAACTATGGAAAATACTAAAAGTGGAAAAAAAAAAAAGAAAAACTAGCATCGTCGAAAAAAAATATTAATCGGATAACATATTTATATGCTAACATCCCGTCTAGTCGTTCTCAAAAAGAAAGAGAGACTGTGTGAAGAAAGGAATTCGTAAAATGATAGTTTCTAATACCGCCGGAAGAGTTCAGTAGGACCTCGAGGTTGGTAAACCAGGGTTTGAATACCGTTCCTGGCAGAGGAATCGTTACTCTATGCTTTTACTGCATTTCAAAAACTCCTCTTTTTTCGGAATGTTTGATATGAACGTCTCATTACTAAGAAAATTTCTCCGACAGAAACTTTTCAGATATATCTTTTAGATAAGAAAAATGGCCTCGCCGATTCCAGGCACAATCAATAAGTTGGGCGATATTTTCAGCCAATTTTCTTTGGGGGAATGGGAAATACACGATCTGCAACACAAATGTCTGAGCCAAATTTTTGGTCCCCGAGAAAATACCGTAATTTATTTAACATAAATAAACTCTTCTAATGTTATACTTTCTATCCTAGAATAGAGCGTTGCATATAGTGCATTGCAGCATGGCGACATGATACCGCTATTTATAAAACCATTTAAAATCCTCTATTTCAACTTGTTCATCTTTAAACACACAAGGCCAATTCCAAGACAAGCTGAAAGCATATACGCATTCCCTAACCAATACGAAATTTGCTGCCGAATATTAACTCACTACTTAAAAATCCTTAAAATCCACTACTGTACAGTCCGACATTTTTTTGCTCCCAAGCAGCTTATAACTAGAACAACAACGAAAAGTCAGTGTGGAAAGATCTGAGGCAAGTTGAGAAGTTTTAAGAATAACAGGAAGATGTGTTATCCCTTATACACCTTAACTCCTAACTCACGTTAGAAACATTAAAAAAAAATTTAATTTTTCTCCCGTGTTTCAAATACCTTAAATGTTTATATTAATTACCTAGTTTGGGTTTATCTGCTTACCGGCTATACCAAGGAATTTACCTGCTTACCGGCTATATGCAAACTCATTGTACGTAGAAAATAGTATTCTGTATACTGGAAGTACTGTCGGCTATTAAATAAGCATAGCTGTCTTTCATCAGTGGAAAACCCGTGGATATCTTGAGATCTTCCCAACCGAAATTTTTAATACTATATTTGGCACTTACAAAAAATTTAACAGTATACTATTCATCTGGCAGTGTGATTTATAAATTTAAAATGAGAAAATCGACAAATAAAAGTGACGCAAAAAAAAAAAAAAAAAAAAAAAAGAGGGAGAGAGAGAGAGCGAAAGAGATGCAATATCACACATGTATAATACGTAGCAAAATGCAATATTTCAAGAGCTGTTGATTTATTAATGCGCATAAAACAGAGTTGCATACTGTAAAAAAACAAAGTACAGTATTTTTTTTTTTTCTGAACTGCAATAATTTTAATACCAAGTTAGACCGCAACACTAAATAATAATAATAATAATAATAATAATGATAAATCCTATTTCATTATTAATAGAAAATTCACGAAAACTAAACCAGTGATACCTAATTGCGTGAGAGTTAATGGTCGACTGTATCAGGGGTGGGCGAAATGCGGCCCGCTACAGATTTTTTTGTGGCCCGCCAAGACAGCCAAAAAAACTGCCAAAGACAGCCAAAAACTTCAAGACAGCCAGAAAACTGCCAGTATTTCATTTAATTAATATTTATTGATTTTTAGATACAATTTCTACCTTTTCTGAAATGCAAAGTTAACTAATAAATGCAATAATTTTAAAACGTGTGGCCGTCCGCTAACCTCCGCTTCCACAAAGCGGCCCCGGAGCCAAAACAATTGCCCACCCCTGGACTAGGGATAAGATATCAAAAGCAAAATATCGATATGAGTATCGGTAGCAATATCTATATCAATAATATATCGGCACAGAAATATCGATATTTCAAAATATCTACGATATTTCAAAATATAAACGATATTTCAAAATATCGATAACACATTTTCCTTTCAATATGCAGTCAATCGTATTCGGAGGAATGATTTTATGGTAAAATAATATATACTATATGGTAATAATACGATTAAAAAATTGATCGTAGTTGTTTTAATAATGAAATAACATTTCAATGAACAATATTTTTCAAATCTTTTTTTTTTTTTTTTTTTCCAATGCTGAGGCACTTCCAAGGCGGAGGTCGTCAAACATTCGCCTATATTACGCCACAAATTTACTGCCCATTTTATTGTGGGGGCACCATATAGGCGGACAGCATTACCCCCTACGAAGGGACGACACGAAACGGAGGCATTTTTCGTGGTGCGACGTCAGGATTCGATCCGAGCACCCTCAGCACCGAAAACCAGCGCGCTGTACCACTGGGCCGCCACAAGCCCGTTTTATCAAATTAAAAGTTCCTATTTAGCGAAAGAAATAAACCCTAGTTTGGGTGAAGCAGTGATAACACTGAGTGTATGTAAAGAAATTGGAAGTAGATATTGGAGATAACCGGTTTCCTCAATTCTATTGCTAGTATTCTTTCTTTTATCCTTTTGATTGTAGTAAAAGTTCTGCAGTTGTGGTTTAGCGTGTTTTTCATAATGTTCAGTTTGTTTTTCAATAATTAATAAAATAAGTTCAATAATGCCTTCAAAATCGAAATGGTGGAGTAATTTATCTCGTATTGATGAGAAAAGTGCAAAATGCAGAACGTTTATTTTTTTTGTTGTTGTTGTTGCTCTCTCTAGAATTATTTTTATATATTGAACAATTTTTGATTTTTTTTCACACATTTTTTGATTGCTTGTATTAAAAATTACTTTGTATATACAGTGGTACCTCGACTTACGAGTTTTTCGAGATACGAGCATTTTCTCAGTAGATTTTTTGCTTCGAGTTACGAGCTAAAATTCGGGTTACGAGCAAGCTTCAGATATCCCACGGCTAGTTTGAGCAGCGAATGCCATGTTACGTGCTCATAAAATGAGAACACAAGAAGCATATAATATTTACAACCTTTATGTACAATTATTATACAATTGTATAATATTATTCTGAGACTACTATCCAGTCTTAAACAAAGAGATTGGATTCTGAGAAAACGTTCTCCGGATTCTCAGAAAGAAGAATCTGGACATTACTGCCACAGTGAACGATGCAACAATCGCTCAGCTTCCGTGTTTCACTCATTCACTTTAAGAGAGTAGCTGGTAATAAAAGCGAAAGTCAGGAAAGCGGGGCGAAAAGATCAAAAATCAACGAATAAGATTTTATTTTTCAGTTCAACCTTTCTCCTCCTTTTCCATCAGCATCTTCAAGTCTGATCTCCAAGGTAAATGTTGAACATTACACTTAATAAAACAAATTTACTGCAGTACATTCTATTGTATTGCGTTTTTATACAATGAATGTTGTTTATAAGCACGTTTTTCTTATTTAAAATCATGTAGCCAAAAAAAAAAAAAAATGCGGTGTTTTGGGGGAGACCGGAACGAATTAATGGCATTTCCATTCATTTCAATGGGCAAAATTGATTCGAGATACGAGTATTTCGAGTTACGAGCTAAGTCTCATGGAACGAATTAAACTCGTAAGTCGAGGTACCACTGTATTAGAAATTATTTGTACCAATCATTTATTTTTTTCTCTTTGGTTTTGAGATTTTCTACTCAAATTTTTATAAATTGTAATTATTTCAATTAAATTCTTTTAAAAATATGTAATCGATTATATCAAAAATGTAATATCGATATTCCGATATTATCAGAAATCAAATATCGATATTATAATATCTAATATCGAAGGGGAAACATCGATATCAATATCCCATCCCTACCCTGGACTGTATAGTAATAAAAAAGCGCCAGGTTTTTTTAATGATATTCGCCAACTGATATCCCGACAGCGGTAATACTATTACTAGCTCCGCACTTAGCTGCTATCTAAAGGCTTTCAACAAGAAGTGCATGGAGCACGTGCCGGGCTGTTAGCTAGAGACGAGGAAAAGGGGGGGGGGAGAAAAATCGGTGCCGTAGGAGACAGTGTTTAATAAAATGAAGCGAGCAAGTGTGGTTTATAACTTCCAGTTTCCCAGCCGAATGAAATACAATGGCTAGCATCGAAATTACGACGTCCGATAAAAGAGGAAAAACGACGCAAGAGTCGCACGCAAAATTGTGATTCTTCATTCCAGGCCTCCGAGTTTTTTGTGGGAAATTCGGCGTTAGGAATCTGGTTTCTTGCCGTGTTGGGACAAGATTCGAAGTGTGGAAACGCTCTTTATTTACGGCAGTGTACTTTATGTAGTACGTGTGTTGTATTGAAACACACGGCACTCCCCGACCCCCCTGCCCTCCCCGGTGGCATTCACATACATATGAGCGTGAAGATCGAATTATGAGGGCTCATTAAGAGGTCGCGCGCATTGGCACTCAACAGATAAGAAAGAAGTCGAAAAGAGAAGAAGAAAAAAAAAAGAATGAGAAAATATTACCTAAGCGTGGAAAGAAAACTTGAGCGTGGTTTTGTAATGGTTCTTTAAGCCATTTCTTAGAATAACAGGCGATCAACAGAGGTGGTAGAAAAGATACTTTGAAACGGCTGCACTGCACTTTTGAGTATAGTTGACCCGATGCAAGTATTTTTATTGAAAATCTTATGTGGTTTCCGGCATGATCGCTTTATGTCCACTGGAATTTGATGAGGCATCTTCAGAAAATGCGCCGAGGCGAACGGGATTTATCGCCACATTTAAGGATTACTGTTCCTTAGCTTCACATTAAGTTAAGAAAGAGATTATAGGTGCAATAAAAATAAAGAAATGTATCTTGAAAGGGTGAGACTTGGGATGATAAAAAAAAAACATTAAAGGTGAAACCTACTAAGAAAGTCTTTATAAATTGATAATAAAACTAGCCTTAAACCTTTTCCATAATTTTTGTTATTATACAAGTGAAGTCAAAACGTTAAGCCGCTCTTTTAAATATCATACGTACCCTCTCCTATTAATCACTCCTTTCAATTATTATAATTCAATTTCTTTATCAAGTGCTGTTACAATTTGTCGTTGAAAATCCCATGACAATACCCGTAAAACTGTCAGTCTCAAAATTATTTCTTCTCGAAGAATGGTCATTTTCGGCCTACAATTTTAAACCTTAGCGTTTTCTCTCTAACAGCGCATATAGATTGGTGCAGAGTTCTCTGCCTGCAGATCCCCGACTCCTGTCATCACATTAGTCACGGAAACATTAGACACGGTATTTAGAACCACCCCCATTCCCGCTCTTTGATCTGGTGTTTCCCCCGACCCCGCTCGACACCATTTGACCCACTGACCCCCCACCCTTTCTTTGATGGACCGCCAGAGGAGGCGATCCACGCATAGTACAGAGTACAGAGTGAACATAAATCACTGGATTCACTGGAACTCTGCACCAATGTATATGCCCCATGACAGGTGCATCTCTTCCCGAATTCGACCAAGTCACGTGGCGCCAATTTAAGAAAATGAGATCGTTTTATCTGCATGCGTTGGACTGAATGTGCAATCAGTCTCTCACTGTTGATACTTTTTTTTTTCAGTTACAAATATAAAATACCTAAGCGATTTTATAGCAACTTCCCTAATTTTTTTCTAGCAGTATTATGATTACAAAAGTGGTATTTTGCATGTAATTTATTAAATTCGTCTTCCTTCCAAATTTCCATTGAGTCTCTGTTTAATATAGTTCCTTCGTTCCGCTTAAAAACTTGGTTAAGAAAATTATTTTATTACGAAATAACTAATTTATAAAACATAATCTAATAAAATAAAACATTGAAAACACTAAACTACTATTTATAATATAAAATATCCATTGTTAAAAGTATGTTCCTTTCAAGTAAGTGAATATATAGATAAACATTGGTGGCCATTAAAATTGCAACACCATGAAGGAGGGAGGATACAAACGTCAAATTCGCATGAAAGTAAGAAGATGCTGGGAAATGCAAATGATTAGTATTTAAGCGCAATCGAACGACGCAGGGGTAAAAAACGGCATCTCAAACTCTGTATAAAAAGAAAGTAACGCAGCTGGTTTCTCAATCGGAAATCGATTTGAATGTTGGTTGTTTGTGAGAAGATCATGCTATGCCTCGTTTAAGAAGGAGAAACGGCTACCAGCACGTGTCGAAATTCGATAGTGGCAGGATCGTGGCCTATCGAGAGTGCGGTTTATCATTCCGCGATATTGCTACTAGCATTGGTCGGAATCCAACGACTGTCATGCAAATATGGAATCGATGGGTTCAAGAGGGTCATACTGAACGCCATGCAGGATCTCAATGGACTCCTGCAACTAAAGCCTGAGAGGACAGACATGTTGTCAGGTCGGCCTTGCAGGATCATACAGTCACATCACGGACCTTGAGTCAGAAAATAGGCTTGTTTGTAGCACGACAAGTATCCGCACAGACAGAGCAATGACGTCTGGAGCAGCATGAACTGTCTGCATGGTGACCACTATTGCGACTTCCCTTGACACTGCAACATAGAGATGCGCGTCGACAGTGGTGCACCCAACGACAAATTGGATATAGGAGTGGCACCTGGCACCACGTCGTCTTTTAAGACGAGTCCCGATTCTGCGTGCAGCGTCATGATGGCACCGAGGAGAACGCACGTGGCCTGCTTACATTCGATATTGTCATACAGGCCCTGTACCTGGTGTGATGGTATAGGCAGCCATTGGGTACACGACACGAACACCTATTTTTCGCGTCGCTGCCGTCGGTTATCTGAACAGCCAGCGTTACATTTCTCAGATCTTAAGACTAGTGGCTGTGTCCTGTCTTCGAGGCCTCGAAGACGTCATCTTTCAACAAGACAACGCAAGACCGCGTGTTGCCCGTCGTGTCCTGACCTGCCTCGACACAGTGGGGGTTCGACTGTTGCCCTGGCCTGTACAATCTCCAGATCTCTCACCCATTGAAAACATCTGGTCATGGGTTTATGAGAGACTGGGCCGCCACCGCTCTCCAGTCACTACGATTGATGAAGAGTGGCAAAGACTTGAAGCAGCATGGAATGACTGGCCCGTATTTGTCATCCAAGTCGAGATCGACTCGATGCCTAACCAGGTTAGAGCCGTTTTAGCTGCCAGAGGCGGCAGCAGTGTGTACTAATTTCGGACCTTGTATACCCCCAAATTGCCTACAAATTTAATCATGTTTTCGTCCTACTATGCTGTATACGTCTAATAAGTAAAGTTTTGTTATTTACTTTCCTTCCTGATGCTGCAATTTTAATGACAGCAGTGTGTGTATATATATATATATATATATATATATATATATATATATATATATATATATATATACATAATTAATTAAATGACATAAAAGACACAAAAACTTGCAATAATATGGATCTGTGAAACTTTAAACGTTATTATAAAGATTCATATGTATTTCAATCCATTTACATTCCAAAACTTTTCTGCAACCCTGCACTGTTCAGGTTTCTTACAGTAAGAGTTTTATTCATAAGAATTTTTAAAACAATTGGGACAAAAATTAATGAATCCCCGTCTGCAATCTCACAAGAACAATCTGCGAACCAAGAAATTATAAAAGCGGAACACAAAAAGGATTAAGAAAAATTCAAAAAAATATTAAGGTGAAAAAAAATTGGAATTTTTTCCCGCGCTTCAAGGATTAGTTTGCATGCAAATGTTATTCAAAATTAATGTATTTCTTGAACTATAAAATTTATCTAAATGAAAGTTAGTTTGATACTGATGTATTGTAATTAATTTTATCTATAAAATATAGAAAATCTAGATAACGTAGAGTACATGACTCAATATGCCGCAGGGCACGTTACTTTGATGACAAACTTTGATAAATTAATAAAACTATTAGCACCATCTTACATGGCCTCATTTGAACGAATGGGTATATATATGTTTCACTTATTACTAGCACTTTCGTAAGGCCTCCCGTATAACGTTAGAGTGATCTTCCAGACGTATATCCAGCAAGTCGCCAAGGGACGGATATTCTTAATTTACTACCCGTACCACCCGAAAAGTTTTCCTCAACAAATGCGTGTGTGGTAGTAAGCACATAAGGTTGTCAAGAGGAACAAAACTTATCTTTGCAGACCCACACGTTTTGTCTCCAAAAGCATCAGCGTAACTCACCTCTCTGATACGATCTCTCCGATTTGTAAAGCATAAATATCAGGCAATTCTGTCGTAAAGTTAAGTCTTTATTACGGGATCCAAGTCAAATGAAGAAGTTATTAAGATTTAGCGAAGGAAGAGAGAAATTTCTTTGTAGTGATATTTTTTCCTCATTCCGACTCCTGCTGAGAAATGTTTCAAACGTGAAACGACGAATGATATATTTAGTCGGATTTTTCAGATACTAGAGCCTTAAAAAAAAGGGGGAGAAAAGATATGACAGACAGATGAAAACACCAGAAAAAGCAGGTTTTCTGTCTTCTTTTTTTTTTATTCTCTGTAATCTGGATCGTTTCGATTTACGTGTCTCAGAAACAAAATCTATGCCGAATATAAATTGTCCAATTTTATGTCACTCACACATTAATAAGTTCCTAAACGTTAAATGTTGTAGAATTTCTCTAATATTTTAAGAGAATAAAACATGCAATTTTGTCTGTACTTTTTTTAGAAATCAGACAGAGTATGTTATAATAATGCGAGCTACATACTAGTGAAATGATTTGAAAGTTGATAAACGTTCTCATAGCTATTTTACTACCTAATGGAAACAGTCTAAATTTCAGTTTTAAATTTGGCACTGCTCGTTTATCGTCACAAAAGAAATATAATGGTCTTAGACATAATAAGCACTCGCATGTCTTTATTGAGCTTGATAGTATAGTTGAACAGCATAGTTGCTGTCGGCAACTGTTTTTTCTGCTCCTCTTTACTATTGCTTATAGTTACTCTTTATAGTGATGAATAACGACAGCAAGCGTATCGGTTTAACCAGGATTGTTTCAGTTATAAAGGAAGTCCCGAAGTATCCAAGCGGTATGTCGAATTGACCGAATTTGTTAATGAATAATTAAGCGTTAAAAACGCACGGAGTGCTTTGAAATAATACTGTAATTAAGGCTGCTGTGTACTAACCCTATTGGATTCTCTCACCTCATAGCTAACCAATGGAGAAAATTTATCTACTATTTGCAGCTACATAAATGCTAATAATCAAATAAAAATGGTATTTTCCGATAGCCTAAATTTTTCTGTACCTTGCAATAGGATTCATTTTAAAAATTTCACTTCCCCAAATGAATTTAGGAGCGTTTAAAACACACTATACTAGAATATTTCCCCAAAAAATTTTAATTTTAAAATATTATTTGCATTTATAAAAAAAAAAAAAAAAAAAAAAATGCACTAAGGTGCAAAATTTCTTTCTCTATTACGGAGTACAATTTGAATCAAAACATTTAAATCCAACTCGGCAATCCTTGGACAAATTTTCTCCATACGTTAATATTGAGGAGAGCTAATCCAATTGATTAGTACACATACATAACCATAGTACACAGCAGCTTTAATGTAGATGAATGGCTGGAGGAATCGGAGATTACTACAGAGGTCTAGTTGTCAAAATTGAAAATGTCATAGAAGATAATAAAAATAAATAAATAAATAAATAAATAAAAAACAGGGAAAAAATTAATTAATAGTTTCAAGTATTTCAGGACGAACATAAGCCAAGTTTTGGAGTATAGTTTCTACCCATCACGTTTCCCCCTTCTCATGTCAAAAGGGTGTTTCCTCTCCATTATTTTGTTTGATCAAAGAGATAGAATGGATAAATCACTGGCTAAAATCTAAAGAACTACAGTTCTGTAAAATCAACATATACAGTGGAAACACGATCTATCGTTTTTCAAGGGACCTATTGTACTGAATGATAAATACGGAAAAACCATAGATGCGGGCAGTGGCGTAGCGAGGGGTGGGCAAGGGGGTCTACCATGCCCCGGGCGCCACTCGCACAGGGGCGCCAAATGGTCATTTTCCCTAATTCTATATATTGTTTTACTATGTTTTTCGGAAAGGGGGGGGGGGCGCCAAAAAGGTATCGTTCCAGTTATGCTCGCTACGTCACTGGATGCGGAAACATAACAAAGAAATACTATCATTGGGACTGGATGAAGTAAACGACACATACGGGAAAACGATTGTTCGGGAAGCGATCGATCGAGGTTCCACTGCACCTAAAATGCTTTTGGCATTTTTATAAAATATTGAAAAGACAAGCCATTCTTTAAAATGTCTACGACAACAAAAGAGAAAATAGACGACAGTAGATAACATTTAAATAATTCATTTCTCACTTTAAATTAAGTTCTTCTCTGCTCAACAAAAAATATGGTAAATTTAATTATGTAAATATATCCTAGTTTGGAAAATATATATGTGTATATATATATATATATATATTGTGTAACAAGAAATCCCGTCCTTCTCTAAATTTACATTTACCGCGTATTCTAAATTAGCTTGTCAATAAAGCACGACCCCTTTTCCAAAATTGCAACCTCAAAGTAAAGTAAGTTATAATTTATATTAGCCCTGCAGATCATTAAGCGGGCATGTGAGCTATCGGAACTCAATAACATCCCCAGATATGAGTGTACGAAGTTTATGAGATTCCGAATGTCAGTGAAATGTTAAAATTCTTGAAATTTCCCTCAAACCACTCACTGGATTTATGCATTCTATAACGTCGAAACCGCTCTTTACATGAATTTTATGGCCACTTATCATGCGCCTAGGTCAATAGTTCGCGGTTCTAACAAGCGCGGGTATCTATCAATAAAGTAGTCCCCGGGAAAACCGAAGTGGACTATAAATGTGATAATAATCACATTTGGAAATTTTAACACAAGGGAATTGATGTGTAGAACTAATGGGAAATGCAGTGGGCACGAGGGAGTGATGCAGTCAGGCGAAGTGTTGATCCAGGAAAGCACTGAAGAAATTTAGGAGAGAAACACACATGGAGCCATAGAAGAGAAACACAGGTTGAAGTTACTATCCAGGAAATCCCTTTTATTTAACTATGAAGCATTACGAAAGCGTTATAATTGCAGTGGCCGCTGAACTTGCCCTGACGGGGTGCGGAGAGCTGTTTACATGATAAAGTTAAGACAAGAGCTGTACAACCAGCGGACTGTGGACAGCAGGTCCGACAGCAACGAGAGTTAGAAACGAAGAGAGCAAAGTCTTCCGTTCAGGCAAATATTAAATGAGTGTTTTGCGATACTGACACTAGAGGGCCTAAATTACTTAATTTTTAATTGGGCGAATTTAGCCTCGTGGAGTTCACGTGTCCACGTCGTGGCTTTCACGGGGATTAATTAATTGCTTGATCTCCGTTTTACCAAAAGGAAGAATTTGAAAACAGGACTTATTTATTATAAAGAAATTTAATGAGTCCTACGGGCTCCGACCAGAGCTATCTGGGGATATTATTGAGTTCAGATATTTCACATGCCTGCTTAATGATCTGCAGGGCTAATAAAAATTATAACATACTTTACTTTTAGGTTGCATTTTTGGAAAGGGGTCGTGCTTTATTGAGAAGCTAATTTAGAATACGCGGTAAATGTAAATTTAGAGAAGGACGGGATTTCTTGTTACAAGTCTACGTATTATTGATCACATCTCAGGTTATGAGAGGTATGTATAAACGTAAAATATTCTCCCTGAAATACATTTTCAAAAATCGATAATGCATACCAGCATTTCTTCTAGGCGAAAAATTTTCTAAGATTCTTCAAGGTAAAGCGTCTTCATAAATTTCAATAAAAATCCAAATATAAAAATCATAGTAAAAATTCAACTGATTAACGAATTCTATCAAGAAAGTCTTCTCAGCTAATATTTTAACTGAAGTGAATGAATCATATTTATCTGTGCCCTGTGAAAGAAGAGAACATTTTTCTGTTCTAGATAAAAATGTTCGCTATCATGTTACAATACTGGACACATTGCAATACCGGTCACATCGTAATATACTGGGTCTCAGATACGGAACAAAATAACTTTGACCTTTTTTCGATTCTGTGTGATTGTCTTCAGGAATCTGGTCTTGCAAATTATTTCTGGAGCTTGTTATTTGAATCTTTAACTGGATATTTTTTACATCGCAAGGATAAAGACAATAAATATTAATGCCATTATATTTTTGAAATTTAAAAATTCGTAACCATTGAAAACAGTTTTTTTTATTTCGTTCATTATGCTTTCTGTACAAAGGCGTTTTCTCCCTAAACAAATCTCTGTTTCATTTAATCTCGTAGAAATAACGATGGCACGATTACCCGTAAAATATCTGCGTAGGATCTATGATTTTTGAAAATTTAGGTAAAGGTTCCCCAACAAAAAGTTTGTGAACCACTTTTGTATGCTATTCATATCATTATGACATAACGTCAGATTTCACAAATCATGGGCATAATGGGGAATATCTGGGATAGTTTACGAAAACGTGGAAATATGTTAATTTTTCCCTCAAAGCAAATATATATATGCTGTTCATATCATTACGACCTAACGTGAGATTCAACAAATCATGTGCATAACGAGGAATATATGGAACAGTTTATTAAAACTTGGAAATAGTGGTATTTTTTTCATCAAAGCAAGTATGCATGCTCTTCATATCATTACGACCTAACGTGCGATTCAACAAATCATGTGCATAATGAGGAATATATGGAACAGTTTACTAAAACTTGGAAATAGTGGTATTTTTTTCATCAAAGCAAGTATGCATGCTCTTCATATCATTACGACCTAACGTGCGATTCAACAAATCATGTGCATAATGAGGAATATATGGAACAGTTTACTAAAACTTGGAAATAGTGGTATTTTTTTCATCAAAGCAAATATACATGCTCTTCATATCATTACGACCTAACGTGCGATTCAACAAATCATGTGCATAACGAGGAATATATGGGACAGTTTACTAAAACTTGGAAATAGTGGTATTTTTTTTCCTCAAAGCAAATTCTAGAGTCTTTTTTAGTGTTTTATTTTAAAAGGGCTAAGAAGGGCACCAAAACAAAAGCATCAAGCATTTAGTCTCATGTCCATAAAAAATGGCAATGGATGCTTTTATCTACTGTTATTGCTCGGGTCCAACAGTACATAACGTCTCATTTGTGTCAAACCCAACAAAGCCCACATAGAGGCGAGCAATTAAAAAAGAAAAAAAAATCCTGTACACCTTTAGACTCCTCCACACCTAACAAGAACCGCGCAACAGCTCCTGAATGGCAAAACGGAAAAGAAAAAATCATAATAATAAAAAAGAGCGACAAATAGCAGAAAAATTCACTAACAATAGACTGGTTAGTCAGCGCTCCCCTACTGTTCGCCGGTAATGAGGCAAGAGATGTGGTCAGTTTACAAATTCGTGCCTAGTTTACAAATTGGACGCTTCTCCAAGGGCCTACGCTGTGCAGGTGTGCGTTTTAAAAGGTTATAGGAAAGTTCGACCTACACTCCGCTCCATGAGGGATCTCTAATATTGTGATTTATCTTGACGGAAAATCGCAAAATCGCGTCTCATAAATTGCCAGAGAGTGGTTATTTTCTCATACAAAGAATCAAGATATCACAGCTGGTTTAGAACCCTTTTGTTACATACATCTTTCTACACCTTTCTTCAAATTTTCGTCAGGATGAATTTAAGTCCCATAATCTCGTAAATAAAAATAATTTTTAATAAAAATATTTGGGTTAGATAGTAAATATTTTTTTACTGTTAAAGCTAGTATGTTACATAGCAGATAAAATTTAATACAGTTTCATTTAATAAATATATACATACATTAAAACACAGTGAAAACTTTTTTAGCACATATACGTACATATATGAGAAACAATAAATCTTTGAAGCCACTTTGAAAGGGCTTAAGTAAAAAACAGTGATTTAAATATACTAAGTTATTGGCTTTTATGGCAATCGCAGAACTGTAATTTCGACTTGAGTCTTTTGTACAAAGAAATGTAATTTTGAATACGAAATTGATAGATTTAAGCCTTTTATTACAGTCATAAGTCAAAAACAGTGATTTTTAGGTATTTGTTAGTATTGATAAAAAAAACAAAATTTTGACTGGTATAAAAGGCTTAAACCTATCAATTTCGTATTCAAAATTGCATTTCTTTGTACAAAAGACTCAAGTCGAAATTAAAGTTCTGCGATTGCTATAAAAGCCAATAACTTAGTATATTTAAATCACTGTTTTTGACTTAAGCCCTTTACACAGGGCTTCTGTTCTACCTCCTGTTTTAAAAATACAATAGGATATATCCCCTGGAAAGTAAAGCCCTATACAGGGGTGGCCAAACAGCGGCACGCGTGCCACAGTGTGGCACGGCGGCGTTTTAACAGTGGCATGCGGAGACTTATTGAAAAATTAAGAAATTTGAAACAATAATAATTTGTCAAAATCTGGAAAAACCCTACTCATACGCTACTGAAAATAATAGAGCAGGAAAGCGGCACTGCTTGTCACCAGTACAACGATGCGCTAAGACAGCGGGGTCATGGGAAATTTGTACCAACAAGCAATTTTTCAAATTTACACGATTTGGCTGTCAGGTATTGTTGTAGGTTTGGATCAATATGTTTGTGAACAAATGTTTTCTATTATGAACATAATAAAAACAAAATATCGATTAAGATTAACTGATATGCACCTAAAACACCTAATTTCGCTAGCATCTTCAAGAACTAAACCTAATATAGATGACGTGGTAAAAAAACTACAAATTCAAAAGCCACATTAATTAAGTACTGACTGTTTAATAATTTTTTAGAATTAAATGTTTCAAGTTATCCATTTTATTTTATACATAACCTAACTGACTGAACCTTTAAAAATGTTTATTAACAATAAAACCTAAGTTTGTATTTTTGTTTTATTTATTATATTATATTTTAAATCTCCACTACTCAGATAAAAAAAAAATGTGTTATTTGTATAAAAATCCCATAATCAGTCTATAAATAACATTTTTTCACCTTTTTATATTTTTTGTATGTTGAAAAGTTGGAAGTGGCACTCATAATATTTTTTTTTCAGATAGTGGCACTCTTCCCAAAAAGGTTGGCCACCCCTGTTTTAATACATTGCATATTTAAAAATCGCATGTCATATTCATTATCCCTCCTATGTGTCATTAAACAAGACTAGTATTTACCCACCTAATTAAGGGAAAAAATGTAAGGAATCTAACCCCATAATGCCTTTTCAGCAAATCTTTTGAAATTCAACCTAAAGACAAGAATGGCGGACAAGAACCTAAAGACATGGATGACTTTGAAACAATGTATTTAACTTCAATGTTTCTTTACACGTCTTCGATAATATAATGTAGTACGATGTACACAGGCAATTTCAGAAATTTAATGTTATAGATACGACTGAAATGTTCCGTACCAATATTAACATTAATTACGAAAATGTCATAGCCATTCCTAATAAAGTATTGAATCCTAAAATCAATTTTTACTTTTCTTAGACACGGCGGTCGAGCATAGATGTCTGGCAGATTTTTGGCACGTGTCAGTCTAGAGTCTAGTCGTAACTAATTCTCTAGTCTTGAGTAACTAGCATGATAACGCAACAGGTTGGGTCAAACTATCGATCAATCGCACTCGGGCACTGGCGAGATTTGAATTTTCAATTATTCCGGCTTCAGATGTCGTTTGCTTTTATAAACGGAATTTATATATATGTATATATATATATATATATATATATATATATATATATATATATATATATATATATATATATATGTGTGTGTGTGTGTGTGTGTGTGTGTGTGTGTGTGTGTGTGTGTGTTTGTTGATGCAGTGCCGTAACTAGGTAGGTGCAACAGGTACACCGACCGCACAGGACCAACACCTTCTCTCAGCGGAGAGAAGGTGTTGACAGGACCCACTTGGAAGGGGGGGGGGGTTCAAAATGCTATTCATAAGAAATTATATTTTTAAATTTCAAAATTTTCTACCTTTCTACTGCGCGGTTTGACGACTACTTAGACTCTAGATGTCTGCTCACCAACATGAACATTCGAATGAATGGCAGAACTGACTGATATTTTCTACGTGCCTATGTTGACTTGCGTAATTTAAGTTGGGTTACAGTCAGGGTTGCCAAATGTCCCGGATTTTAAGGGACAGTCCCTTAATTGTAAATTTTGTCCCGCGTCCTGGGAAACATTGATACGGGACGGCAAAAGTCCCGTATTTCGCCGAAATGAGAAATTTATTGTATACGAGTTGGGCGCATACAAGGACCTGTTCACATCCGGTCCAGAAGCGTAAAAGGAAAGATGGCGCTGAGACGGAAATAAACCAATCATAGGCGTTAAAAATTTCGTTGCTAATCGTTTGGAGGTTTGTCATTGGTTAAATATATTTCAATTCTTCAACGCTTCCGCTACCGGACTCCTATGTGAACAGGCCCTTGACGAGAAGGTTGTCTGTATGCGCCGGGATCCGAACGTCACAACGACAACAGTCTCAGTCTAGTGCTAAATACGAATGCAGAATAGTGTGTGATCGTGTTAATAGATAGTGGCGCTTGAATTAAGTGCTCGTTACAAAATTAATCCCTGAATATGAACAGTGTTAATGGTAAACGTTCAAAATCCAGTAGTGATGGGCCGAAAAAAAGGCTGTGTGTTTTTAGGGATGAATGGATGAAGGACGAAGACTGGCTAAGGCCTAGTCCCAACAACGCCAATAAGGCACGTTGTAGCTATTGTAATAAAGATTTTTCGGTTGCCCATGGAGGTCGGAGTGACGTAACTCGACATGCTCAGGGTGCCGAGCACAATAACTGTTTCATCTAGCAGCAACTGCACAAAATAACTGTTTCATCTAGCAGTAATCTGTCAAAGTTTTTCAACACTAAAGTTTCCTCTGAAAGTGACAAAATCGCTCTAGTTGAGTTAGCTACTGTATTTAACACAGTAAAGCACAATATATCATACAATTCAATGGACTGTGGGAACACGCTCATTCGAAAACTTTTTTATGACTCAAAAGTCGCCCCAAAGATTTCCTGCGCACATTATATTATGTACATTGTACAATAATAAAATTACAAATTTTACCCTAACACTTTATAAGGGCACTTACTTAATTGTAGTAAACTAATAAAATAAAAGTCAGTTTTGTACTATATGCCTAAACCAACTTTAAATTGTTTTTGATTTGCAAATTTTCTATGTAATTACACTATTGCTTACTTACGTAAATTCTACGTAAGTTGAAAACTGAACGAAAAATGCATTGAAAATGGCTATTTGAAAGGTTAAATTTTAAAAATTTCCGGGGGAGTACCCCCGGACCCTTTTCCCTGGGGAGTATTCCATACTCCCCAGTAGTATAGTTAACAAAACTCGTCCCTTATTTTTGGTGTTTTTAATTTACCCGTCCCGTATTTTCGGTGTTTTTATTTGGCAACCCTGGTTACAGTGTAAATACAGCAATGCAATCACTATACTTGAGTTTTCGCGTATATTTGTTTGTGAAAAACAGGTAAGAATGCGATTAATAATATTAAGATTATTTGACAAAAATTTCCTGGGAATACAAAATTTGGCTGAAGAAAGGGTTAGAGAGAAGAGGTTTCCAAATAAACGAAAGAGAAGAGTTAAGATAATGGAAATAGATGAAACATCAGATGAAGGAAGTAACTTGACACCCGAAGAATTATTTAAAATACAAATTGACATCTATTGTCTCAAACAGATTGGCGTTATCAAAAAATGAAAACTATCCGTGAAGATTTTTGCTTTCTCTATAGCTCGTCTGCATAATACATGAATGTTGCTGATTTTTAAAATATCGACTGTAGATCTCGCTATTAAATAAAGCAAAGATTTTAAAAAACTACGAATTCATATGCGAAGTTGAAAGTTTGAAGTTTGAAGTAACAACTCTTATACAAAATATAGAAATTGCATCTTCGCTTAATATTCTACAGGCTCTTCTTGATTTTGATTTAATTGAGTCTTACTCAAATATCATTGTCACTCTTCGATTATTTCTAACTCTTCCCGTTTCTACTGTTTCGTGCGAGAGAGGTTTTAGCTAGTTGAAATTAATAAAAAACTATTTAAGATCAACTATCGGACAAGAACGATTATCCAATCATTCTATTATTTCAATAGAATACAATATCGGTAAAAATATTACTTATGATGATGTAATTAATGAATTTCCTGAAATGAAAGCCAGGAAAGTTCAATTAAAATAAATCTTATTAAAAATCCATTGTAATGTATTTGTTTTATTATTTTCTCAAACCTTATTAAATAAAGGGCCTAAAGCCCTGTGTAATTCCTGTGCCCTGTGCAAGAATTTGCACAGGGCACAGGAATGGTTAGTTACGGCACTGTATGTATGTAAGTATATATATATATATATATATATATATATATATATACAGGGTGGACCAAAAGTCTTGCCCTCATTATAAAAATTCATTACAAAATAACCGTTTAATATAATAATGTAACTTTTGTATCATTGGATAGGTCAGTTTCAGTAGTTTTTTTTGTGTGCAATAGTTGGCGTGAGTGTTCCTTCAGGAGTAACTCAGGGGAGCATTTTTAAGGAAGACATCATTTTCGGCCGAAATGCCGTCGATTCAAGAGAAAGCCCAATGTGTGCTTTGGTTTCACGAAACGAAATCGCCCATTAAAGTTCAGCGTAAATTTCGACGTTGTTATGGACGACACCCTCCTGATAGTTTCATTCGCAAAATGAATAAAGCGATGGTAAGAAAGGTTTAAAGAAACAAGCAGCGTTAAGGATCTTCCCAGAAGTGGCAGGCCTAGTGTGAGTGAAGCAACTGTTGATCGCGGTCGGCAGTCGTTTCAACGGAGTCCTACTAAATCAGTTCGTGAAGCATCACGTGAACTTCAAATGCTGCAAACAAGCCTTTTATGGAGAATTCTTACCAAACTTGTTTGCGTTATTTGAAGTTCACGTGATGCTTACGTTCACGTAAACTGACCTATCAAATAATACAAAAGTTATATTATTATATTAAACGGTTATTTTGTAATGAATTATTATAATCAGGGCAACACTTTTGGTCCACCATGTATATATATATATATATATAGGAATAAGATCATAAGTTAAGCAATAAGAATAACGATAAAGAAACAAATCGAAGGTAATGCTCTGTATTAAATGAAAAACACATAAGGTAAAACTAACAGGATGAGATGTAGATTGCAGTTTAAGTTAGCTCTAAGTGCAATGCAAATATTAGGTACATAAATGTAAACTGTATCTTGAATATTTCTAACTGCTAGACATAACTTTAATTACGTTAATAAAGGCAAAAGCCTTTTGTGGATAATAAAGGTTCTAATCAAACATAAAAATTTGTATAGAGACTGAATTTAATGAAAATATATCCGTAATTTTCCTTTGACTAATTGCACACTTTGGTGCCTTATTAGAGCTAGGACTAAGTGACTGGTTTCAGGTACAGTAAACCAGTTCTTGTGTTTAATTTTAGTCATAGATGAGCTGTTAGTGCATGCAAGCAGGTTGTTGAAAACGAAATCATAATTTGTAAAACTTTTTTATGGGAAACTGAAATATTCATCGCCCCTCCGAAAACCATTCAAATTTCCCTCGCAGAAAGACTGTGCAAAACATGAAAAAAAAAAAAAAAAATTCGCAGTTAAGTTGTTTCAAAATTTGAGAAATGTAGCTTAGGTTAAATATAGTCAGCAACCAATATCCGTGATTCATTTTGGTTTATTCTCTTGGAAAATTAAGATGAGGCTCAAGGGTCTTCAAAAGGTGATGTAGCGAGATCATTGACGGCTCCAATGGGGGGGGGGGGGACAATAGAAGCAATTGCCCTTCCCAAAAAAGCCCGGCGTATTTTGTTTTCATAGCCTAAAATTATATAATCGTAGACCGAATACTAAATGAGTTTAAATTTAAAATGAGACGATGTTTATTTCTTATATATATATATCAGTATATACAGTCGGACCTCTATTTAACGAACCTCTATTTTGCGAACTTTTCCTTGGAACCAAGAACATTTTGCGAATTTCTTCCTAAAATAACCTTTAAATAGCGAAGTGCATTCTCTATTTAACAAAATTTTTCTTGGGATCCAATATTTTTTTCCTCCATATTTCTCAAAATATTTCTGAACATTTCAAACTTAGTCTATCTTTTAACACATTTAACAAATTAACTTTCTTTTAACACATGCCGATGCAAATTACAGTTTGAAGAAAATACGCCTCAAGGGCTTTTTAGTACATTGTAAAGATGCGAGACGTATTATGAGAAAAAATATTTTTTCAAACAAATAACTTAGACAAAATTAAGAGACTTTATCAGTAATTAAATTTAAGGACGCATGAAGTAATGTATGCTTAAAATTACTTGTTATAATAAATGCGATAATGTCATTAAAATTTATTAATTTTAATATAATTTTTAAAAAATCTAAAATACAGTGTATTTCCGGACAATGTTTTGTTTTATTGTTGTTTTCCTTGCATATTTCTGTTTGATGGGTAAGGAAAACAAAAGAAATAGATATTAATTAAAAGAAATAGACACAAATTATAGAAATTTGTGTCTTACACAAATTATAGAAATAGACACAAATAATAGACAAAATAAAGGTGTGAGTAATTTTTTTATTAATAATATTTAGTGTTTTTGAATTTAAAATCTGTTTTATGTAGTTTAAAGTATTTTAAAAGGTAAATCTCTGTTTAACGAATTTTCCATATAACGAACTTTTTTTCGGGATTTAGTGACTTCGTTAAATAGAGGTCCGACTGTGTATATATATATATATATTGCATATTGCCCCCCCCCCCCCCAAAAAAAAAAAAAACTCTGGGCTGGAGCCGCCCCTGAGCGAGATGCATGTTGAAGAACACAAACGGGGGGGGGGGGGGGTAACAAAATACACGTTCAGTACGTAAAGCATATAGAGTATTAGATAACAGTAGAATTATTGAAATTAACTAAGTTCACTTTTATTCAGTAATAATACATTAAAACATCTTGAAATAGAAATAAAAATTGCTGCAAGGTTTTAAATTATTATTCATGATGAATCTAGGATAAGTTAAAAACAAAAATAACTGAATTAAGAGAGAAGGAACAGCTGATGTGGATTAATAAGCTACAAATGCATTGAAAGTTTGCTCTTCAAACCATGTGCTATTTTCTATCAAACTAAATCAGCTAATACAAGTTAAATGATTCACGATGGCTAACGTACATATTTTTACACTCCTATAATGTGCATAAGTTGGTTTCTTATTGATTTTGGAATCATGTTTTTAACATTTCTGATGGCTAAAAGTAATATATATAGATCTAAGAACATACATAATTTATATCGCTTTCCTTAGATTTTTATGAAAATTGCTGAGAAACGTCAATTATTAGTAAAATGGAAGTTAGAAAATTATCCTCTTCATACATCTTTGTAGAATATAATTGTGTAATTTTAATATATTTTTCTTTCAAGAATAACCCGATACTAGTGTTTTAATAATTTCAACGAGTTGCCTATTATTGACAGAACAAAATCTTGTTTAGAGTGACACGCGTATATAGGCTCCTTTCAAGAACAGAAAATGTTCATTGGGTTTAAAACGATTGTCTGCCAGAGTCTTCCAATCCACAAATAAAATAAATGCTAAATCCAGTGAGGCTACCCTAAAAATGTGAACGTCTTGCTATGAATGCTTGCTATGAACTTGCTATGTGAACGTCTTGCTAAAAATGTCTTGCTATGAATGATTTCAGTCACGACTTGAACCTCGTAAAAAAACAAAAACAATGAATATTACAAGTGCTTAAAACAAAAAGATATATATATCTCTGCGAGTAAAAGTTTATCCCAGAGATCAACTCCCCAACCCACACTCACACACTCACCCCCTAACATACCACTATCTGCGCACACAATAAATTTTACCTCCACTGTCGGTAAACGTCTGTTAAAAATAGTCAATCGTCACGTATAAGATGGCTAGAAACAGCCACAAAAGCACTGTACAAACAGAACTATCTAGACGGGAAAATATAATAAAGACACAAAGCATGATAAATTATAAATAATAAAGGAAACACAAAAGTATGTAAACGTGTTTCAAATTCTGAATTCGGGGTTAAGCAAGAAGGGTATCTAGACGTAGCCTGACAAGGTTAAATAAACAGAGCGAAATGCTTCGACTTTCGATAGGTTTTTTATTACTTTGCATTTTCTTAATTTAACTTATTTTTTCTCAAAACATATTTCACAAAAAGGTCTGTCTGCTAGAAAACAGGTTAAACAACTTCTATAGAATAGTAACGGCCCAGCGAGCAGCAAAGTTTTGTTAATCGAGGAATAATATTTCAAGTCATAATGTCTATACCAACAACCCGAATTCTAAAGAAGCACAGTGGGAGCGAACAACCTATGAACTCTTAGAATTTTCGATTCTTTTTTTCTTTTCTTTTTCACTTATTTTCTTAAGTCTATCAGTTATTGAGACTTCACAAATTTATGAGTTTTATGATGTTCTTCAAAGAAGTTTGGTTTTTAGGAAAGACTGCTTTTATTTATTTTTTTTCTTTCTAGACCAGGGGTGTCAAACTCAAAGGCTACCTTGGGTCGAACAAACAAGGTTTAACTATAGGTGGGCCGCAAAAAAAAATCAATATTAATAGAAACGTAGGTTTATTTACCTAATTACAGTATATTCAACATAAATATATGCATTTTGTTTAATAATAGCAAAAAAAGAGTATCATTAAAAAAAAAATTTAGCGAATTCTTCCTATCTTATTATAATTCTGCGTCGGTTATTTTATTATATATTATTGTGTGCCAATATATTGGCCGGGCAGCAAAAATGTTCGTCGCGGGCCGCGATTTCGACACCCCCTGTTCTAGACGATTCAAAGTTCTAAAGCTATCCTAAGTCCTACACTATCAATCATTTAAAATTTTATTTTATCAATTTTAGTTTAAATCGCCATAACGTCATTAAAAGCGTTTGTTTTTTGTTAAAATTTTGTTTCAAGTTTTTAATCATTCTTAGTAAACATTTAGAGACTTGAGGTTACTGAAATTATGAGGTAGGGGAATTTTCGTAAGCATCAGAAAGGTTTATTTACAGACAAGTTAAATATGATCTTACAAAATAGTGCGAAAGTAACTATGCGTTTGTCAAATTACTTCTAGGTTTAGTGTATGTAGGGTTAGTTTGTCTTCGAAAATTACTCATAGGCTTAGAGAAACATTCATAGTTCTTCCATTTGTATGTGTTGAAAACTTTATATAAAATAGAGCATGATTTTGGACAGTTAATTTAGCCATTTTATCATTTTTTTTAAAGAAGAAAAATATACACTGGAACAATATAAAACTGAAAATAAAGTTATGTCTGTATTTACCAAATAAGTCTTTGTACTGGGAGGAACTGAATTCTAAAAATGCGAGTTTCTCACATAGCCGGGATAGTTCAGTTAGTAGTATACCATTTTGGAAGTTAGAAAGCCCCGATTCAAATTTAGATCTTAGAAGATTGTCATTAACGTATTATTATATAGTAAGATCTGATATTCTAAAAGTGAAAATAATTCTCTCATTCTAATTCTTTATCTGCAATTATTCAAACAGACGAGGGAGGAAAAATACAGGAAACATTAGATCAAATTTCCCTTTTATTAAAATTAAATAAATGGGAAATATGCCTCCGAACGGCAAAGTATCGTGCAATGAATGATATTAGGTTCAATAATTAATGCCAGGAAAATTGTAAATCGCATATCAACAGTAATTTGGTTAATGTAACCGCAATTAATGCTAAGTTTATATTGAAATATGTTTATGGAGGAAAGGGAAAATTTTCCCATTTCCTTTTCAATAAGAAATATTGGAGGTTTCAGCATCAAATTTACTCAAATGCTTGGCTGAAAAACTGTGACCCTGAATCCATATCAGCACTTCCTAAAGCCTCGATTACATTGGGCGAGTTTACTAGCTACAGGCCGGCGAGAAAAGTAGCGGGCGAGTAGGCTAGTAAAGTAACCCAGCCTTTAACTTTACTCGTAGTTGCTGAGCTATCAGATAAGCTATCAGCTAGTTAGTTCGTCAACGTTATTACATTGTGTGAGTGTACTAGAAACAAGTGAATTGGCCGACGAATAAAGTAAATTCGTCCACTGTAATTGAGGTTTGTATGTCGAAGAAAAAAATATCTCAATTTGAAAGCATAAAATTGATGGGAGTGAGAAATTAACTGTAGACGAAATAGTAAAAGGAGAGCACTAACCTGAAGTGCATACAATTCTACAAACAGAAACTGAAGCTCAAAATCACTGTTTAAAAGCATATATTTTTCAAACTAAGTGGCAATCCAAACTTCATGTGACAAAATATGACGTTCAAAATATATTTTTAAATAAATATTAAATTGGAAATATGTTGGTATTGTCTTGAACAACAAATTTTGTACACAGACAAATTTTGTAACTAGATCGTTTATTGAAAGGTTAATACAACTGACCTTAACGTACACATGACGCTATGAACAAAATACATCTAAAAAGATGTGGAAAATTAATTTTTAACTTGGTATTGAAAGGCTATATATGGCTACTGATTAAATATTTTCAGTTGCAACAAAATTTTTCCGAGTACAGTCAAAGGCAAGTAGTTGATTTAGCCATTTTATGAAAAATTTATAAGAAAATTATTCACCAGAACAACATAAACGGAAAATAAAGTTTCATTAGTCTGCATTTATTATAATAGACTTTGTATTGTTGGTCCCTGACATCAGTGGCTCACCCAGGGGATTGGCCAAGGGTCCCTGCCCACCCCCCGAAGAAATACAAATTGCATTATGAATATTGAATTTGCATTATAAATATTTTTATCTGTTCATCTCGCCCCCCCCCCCCAAAAAAAAAGTTTAAATCCTGGATGTTCCACTGCCTGATATAGACAGGATAGTTCAATAGGTAGCAGAAAAAATAAAGCTAATAAAATAAAATAATAATAATTATGCGAGTGTAATAAATGCAGAAACTATCAAGATTGCTTATCTCTGACTATATTTTCAACAGAGCATTTAAAAGCTAGATACTAGTTTGGAAGATAAAAAGTCAGACAGTGGTCTCTCAAAAGATATAAAATCTGACGTATTTTGTTAACATTTTGAAAAATCGTATATGGAACTATTCAAAACGTACGTTCAGTAGCAGGCATTTCCATAAACACATTAAAATTTACTTTATCAGCCTCGTTCGATTCGTTTTGATTCTTTTATACAGCAGTAGACCATCGGTTATACCCGTATCCAGAACCACGGATATTAGTTCCACTATCTTTTGGCATTTAGATTTTAATACAAAATTTTCCGTTGGTGTCAGAAATGCTCACGTCTGGTACAAAATCCTTTGTTTCTATTATTTGTTGTTTAAATTTTATATCCACTCAGTTCAAAATCCGTTTCAATATAAAAAAAGAATGCATTTATGTACAAAAATAATGAATTTTATCATAGTGATCTTTGATCTATGTAGTGTCGTCAATTAAAACGGATACTCGTATCAGTAGTCGAGAATATGTTAAGTTATCCCCTCGTTTTATGTATCATTTTTTTCAATTTTTAAGTGTTTTCTTCATAGATATATTTATTGAGACTAGGTATCTGAGAGGGCGTAAAGGTTGCATTAATCACTTTGACAACTTCTATGCGTGTGGTCGCTCCTCATCACTGGAAAGTTAAAGGCCAACCTTAACACTTATTCTGCCTGGTATGTTTATAAATATTTTAAACTGGCTTTTTGCACTGTTTATTTTTCTACATATATATTTTACATCAATTGTGTACATTGACCGTTGTATTTAATTTGAATGTACTCCGTAGCGAAGTGCGTTTTTTCAGCTAGTTATTATATAAGGATAAAAATTATCAGAGTTCACAACTTTTTTAAAATTTAATTCCTAATTTTTTTTTTTTTTTTTTATTTACTTTAGTGTGTGTGTGTGAAAACACAGCATCTTTCAGCAGAATGACTAAACAGAATATCAAATACAGTGAAACTCCTCTATGCGACCAGTAATGGTCCCGAAAAACAATTGGCCATTTTGAGGGGTGGCCGTCGAAAAGAGGTCTCTTCCATAGCATCATTCACTCTATCGAGCCTTTAACCTGTTCTGAAGTAAATATAGCTGCTTAGAGGGGTGGCCAGCTAGAAATTTCCCCGTATATTTGAAAAACACGAGCAATTGTAAAAAGCACGAAACCACATCTTCCCGACGAACCGGCCTGGCCATTGTTGAACATCCCCGGAGTTTTTACTTCATGTGAAAAAATATAACGTTTGAACAAGTATGAAAGAACGAAGAAATATCATGCATTTTAATATTAATCTGGATAACAAACTTTCTATGAATATTTGCGATATAATTTAGCACCTGCATCATAGCAAAGCTGTACTTGAATAGACTTGGGATTAGGTATATCTGCAAGAATATAGTGGTCGGAATATTTTACAGTTTTAATGCTGGATGGTTAAGAGAAGAACTTGAATCGTGAAGTTAATAATTAACCACGGGGGAAGCCTTCGTTAGCTTTTCGCTAAGGATGTAGACTGCAACTTAAGTTTCCTGCTAGAGAACTTCCAATTAAGTGTTAAATGTATATGTTATGATCAAAGGCTAAATCATTATAAACCCTTTAACAGTATATTTTAATTGTATTCTACTTTTATCAGCAGTATAGCCAGAATTTTAGTTTGGAACGGGTTTTAAATTATTTAAATATATACATATATGTGTGTGTATGTGTGTGTGTATATATATATGTATATATATATATATATACATATACATATACATATACATATATATATATATATATATATATATATATATATATATATATATATATATATATATATATATATATATATATATATATATATATATATATCTTTTAATGTTTTTCACGTGTGTGTATGTGTTTGCAAAGACAAACATTAGCGGCTTTGGGGAGTTTCAGACCTTAAACTTTTACATTTTCACAGTGACACAGGCTCCCATGAGTTTGTGTTCGCAAACTTGGACTTCCGACCTTAATAAGATAGGCAAGGAATTTCGGAGAGGACGTAGAGGGCTTCTCGCATTTTATGTCAATATGCCATGTGAAAGAGATTTAATAAAACAGGTTGAGTTAATATAGGTTTCCAATGGATACATAGTACCTTCCAGTTTTCCAATGGATGATTCTCTTAAGTTTAGTTCCAAGGGATCTAAGAACTCAGGGCAAAGCATCGAACACCTCAAACAGAAAAAAAAAAAAAAAGCGAAACTCCAGGATGGAGCTCTTACTATCGTGGATAAGATCTCCATCGTAATCAGGTTGAAGAATTTCGCGACCATCGTATTTTACCCAAGAGGGCGAAAGTATTCGAGTGACAAAATACGTGATTTGTTCGAGCAACAATTTATTCCTCGCCGTCCATGTTTCTTCATCTGATATTCAGACGTAGATTCTTGTCAGAGTCTTTTAGAAACAAGTCTCGACTTCGTCATCATATCTCACCGGTGTTGCCAGATCTTTATCTACAACTTTATGCCATTTGTCGTTTGGCGTAGATCGACCTTCGGATAAGCGGAACAATTTCAAACGCGTTGTCTCGAACGCATCGGTTGTCAGGTGGAAAAATGGCTGAGCGCCTCGGATAACGCAAACAGTTGCGCATGAGCTGTAGCAACTTGTCAAAGACAGGCATGAAAAATAGTTTCTGCCTCGATTAATCAGACAAAAGTGCTCGGGGGTTTCACTTCGAATAAAAATCTTTCATGTCTTTATTGGAATTGAAATGATGTCAGTAAAATGAATACCCCAGAAAGTTGTGGAAAGGTTATCAAATCAAAGTTCATCTCGCAGCATTGCCGCTTTAAATTGGTTTCGTGCCACTCTGACATCTGTATAATACAAAACTGAGAAGATTAACTGTTTGATCCTAGTAGCAACTTTTGAGTGCTATTAAACGAATTTATAAAAATGCTAGAAATTAAATTTCTATTTAAAAAATAAATGGAGCTTAGATACTGGGAACACATGAATGGTAACAGTGTTTCTTAGAAAAAATCATCTAATGTTATTTGTTAAAGAATATTTAAAAGTGCCTTGGCATTCACTAGCCCAATTGACTAGAATTATTCAAAATTATTGGGGGCTGGGTGAGCTAGATAAAATTATATATACAGAAAAACATTCTCAAAGCAATTTACCCCATTGCTGAAAGTGGAAGGTAACGAGTAAAGAAAAAAACTGTGATGTGTATTTTGTTTTTACGGCCCAGAAAAAATCGTCTAATATTAAATATTAGAAAAATTTCCTTTCATGTAAACTGAAGAGCCCAAAAATCTGGTATACCTTCGTAATATCGTGTAGGGCCCCCACGAGCACGTAGAAGTGCTGCAACACAACGTGGCATGCATTCAGCTAATGTCTGAAGGTATTCTGGAGGCAATTCACACCAGGAATCCTGCAGGGCAGTCCACAAATACATAGGAGTGCGAGGGGGTGGAGATCTCTTCTGAACAGCACGTTGCAAGGCATCCAGATGGGCTCAATAATGTTAATGTCTGGAGTAGGTGGATAATGGATGTGTCTAAAGTCAGAAGAGTGATCCTAGAGCCACTGGGTAGCAACTCTCGACTTGGGGGGTGTCGCATTGTCCTGCTGGAATTGTCCAAGTCCATCTGAATGCACAATGGACATGAATGGGTGTAGATGATCGGACAGGATGCTTATGTACCCGACACCTGTCAGAGTCGTTTCTAGACGTATCAGGGGTACCATATCACGCCAACTGCACACGCCCCATACCATCACAGAGGCTCCATCAGCTTGAACAGTCCTTGGTTGACATGTACGGTCCATGGATTCATGAGGTTGTTTCCATACCCGTACACGTCCATCCGCCCGATACAATTGGAAACGAGACTCGTCAGACCATGCAACGTGTTTCCAGTCATCGACAGTTCAATGGAGGTGTTGGCGACCCAGGCAAGGCGTAAAGCTTTGGGCCGTGCAGTCAACAACGGTACACGAATGGGCTTGAAGCTCTGAAAGCCCATATATCAATGACGGTCCGTTGAACAGTTCGCACGCTGACATTTGTTGATACTCCAGCACAGAAATCCGCAACAATTTGAGGAAGTGTTGCATGTCTGTCTCGTTTAAGGATTCTCGCCAGTAGTCGACGGTCCCGTTCTTTCATGGTCTTCTTCCTGCCGCACCGCTGTTGGAGATTTGATGTTTTACAGGGTACATGGTATTCACGGTACACTCGTAAAATGGTCATGCGCGAAAATCTAATTTGCATCGCTAAATAGAAGATGCTATGTCCCATCTCTCGTGCGTGGACCATAACACCGTGTTCAAAGTCCCATAAATTGTGATAACCAGAGATTGTAGTAGCAGGAACCGATCTAACAGCTTCGCTAGACACCTGTTGTCTTATATAGGCACTGACAACGGCATCGCGTCATGCTGATTGGTTGCATTTCTCTGTTATTTGCATCAATTGCCCCTTTATTTCTCCATCAATGCCATTAGCTATTACTAGCATATTTCCCCATTTAAAAAATGTGTACGGCATAAAAAGCCTTGCGACAAACCGAAATATAAAATCGATGTGCACATAAATAACTATTCAAACTGTTTAAAACAGAAGAATTAGTCTGATTGTTAAAAAAATATATTAAAATGAGCATTAGGTTTTTCTGAAAATTTTCACAAATATTGTAAAGACATGCCACATAAAGATGAAAGTCTGGTTATTAAATATGTAACAATACACATATTAACACTTATGAGGATAAGTATGGAAAAGAATTTGTTTTCGATAGAAGATCTAATAATGCTGTATATTAAGAATTTAGATATATATATATATCAAAAGATTTATTTGTATGATACATCAATTTCTACAAAACCTTAAAAATTTTTTTTTTTTTAATTTACACGTTAGAGCTGCAGAGGTGCCCAGAAGATGTTATTTCGTTTCGAAAGCTAAGTACGTTCCGGGAGAAACGGTTTTCCCCTGAGTTCTCTCTATTTGCAGACGTAATCCATCAATGCTTCATAATGATGCATCATAAATGCCGATTCATAAATGAGAAGCGAACGCGAAACTGCTAATGAGATAGCTCAGGCACAGATAATATAAAAAACAGGCGTATTTCATTTCAATTCTAATCAATTAAAGGAAGTCATATAAATAAAGGATTAGTCCTATACCACACGTAAACAGCCTCGGGAAAAATAAACAAAACGCTTAAATTCGGAACAAATATATATATATATATATATATATATATATATATATATATACTCATTCTCGCATTTGTATGTATGTAGATGCATATGTATGTGTATTTCTGAAAGCCAAACCAAAAAAAAGTTATGTGTGAAAAAAGGGCAATTTTAATTTCGACATTATCTTTGCGTAAATCAAATTTAGCCATGATTTATTGTGTGTTATAATTATTTAAGTAGCACAGTAAAAATATTTAATAAAGTTAAACTGGTTTTGAGGAGCTAAAGTTGATTTTAAAACTAAATTTTAGTTTCACTAATATAGCCTAAAAAGTTTATAGCTACAGAATTCTATTTTAAGGGAAGGGAACGGGAACCAAGTAAGTTTTTCAGCAGATCAAAGAGGGAAGTGGTTCACCTTATATGCCCTTTCCAGTTACCTTATACATCCAAAAATTATAGGGCAAACAATAGGTATATAACTAAAGAAAACTATTCAACTAAATCTTGATATATGCAAGAGAAGTACTGATTAATTTAAGCAATTCTAGAATTAAACTTTGCAGACATTTTTTTCACTCATGTGTGAACCTGGAAAACGTCAATCTATTCTCACTTTTACCTTTTACTCTCTTACTACCAGTTTCAATGGACGTCTTGGGGAAGTAATATTTCCTACTGTTTTCGTTATTGTTTTTTTTTTAACTCAGGTATCTTAGTTAAAAAAAATCAGTACTTCTCTTGCAATAACGCTAAATATGATAAAGTTTGCAAGAATTAGCTGCATTTCGTCTCATTATGCTTACGAATCCCAAACTTAAAAAAAAAAGAAAAATGACCTTCAAATGATTACTTCGCCAACTTACGAAGTTGCTCCTGTCTACACTTCAATCAGCTGGCGTAGCCCGGTTTCTTCACTTAAATTACCATCTCTTCAGAATTTTGTAACACGTTAAGTCGAATGTTTTAATTCCACATCCGATTTGGGCCCTCTCGCACAATGCTTGCGCAACAATCTGTCAATCAATTTATCTCGAACATGCACGTAACGCAGCAGGCACAATCAAATAAGTTAATAGAACTGCTTCGGCGATGAGTGAAAATTGAAATAGGAGACAATTGATTTGAACGACCTTGAACGCGCGTTCACAGGTGACAGGGCAGACAAAACCGTATTTTGTTGTTTGATGAGGTGAATACATAGTTTAATAGCGTAATATTCTATGAAAACTTTACATGTCAGTGACTTGGCATCCAGAGCACACATTTGCAATAGCAAATATGACAGGCTGTTCGATTCCGAGGATGAAAATAAGTTAATACTTTTTTCACATAATGCACCCTTAAGGCTGCTGTGTACTAACCCTATTGGATTCACTCACCTCAGTGTTAACCTATGGAGAAAATATGTCTACTATTTACAGCTACATAAATGCTGATAAGCAAATAAAAAAGCCATTTTCAGGTAGCCTGAACTTTTCTGCACCTTGCAACAGGATTCATTTTATAAATTTCGTTCCCCAAAGGTATTTATGAGCGTTTAAAACACACTATATCGGATTTTAAAATATTATTTGCATACAAATTTTAAATCTAAATTTTAAAACATTAATCTAATTTAATTTTAAAATAATAATCTAAATTTTAAAATATTATTTGCATTTTTTTAAGAAACGAAAAATGCCCCACTGTGTAAAATTTCTTGCTCTATTACGGAGTACAATTTAATAATAAAAAAAATCTTTCAATCCAAGTCGGCAATCCTCGGACAAATTCTCTCCATAGGATGAACAAATCCAATAGGGTTAGTACCCAGCAGTTTTAAGCTCAGTTGCTGCAAGGCTAAAGTGAAACGCTACAGATCTTTCATAGGGGTTGATGATACTCTGATACGGTTATATTCACCCAGCAGAGATAAAAGAATCAAAAAGAGTAAACATAGCTTACGATACCGATGACAGAAATGAATACGCGTCATAACGCTGTTTAGAAGAAGAACATAGTCTACGATGGACTAAAAATATCTTTTTTAAAAATTAGTTATGCGTTTGATACACATATCGCTCACTCCTTTCGACAACGTCATATTTCAAAAATCGGCGATTTTTAGTTATACTTGTTTTCAAGATGCCCTGAAATATATTCGTGCAAGATCGTTATATCTCACCACTCAATATTTAGCCGCTAGAGAGCGGAATTTATACACTGCTGGCCACCCAAATTGCAACACCAAGAAAGACAAGAGATATCACAACAAAATTTATTTTGTAGATAACATGTTGACCAAGTATCAAATGATTAAATTTATAGACTTCTGTGAAGTGTGGTTCCTGCCAAAATCAGTAGCCAGAGTAGCCGCCATTGTTGGAGATCACCGCTGCCACACGCCTCGGCATTGATTCAAAGAGACTTTGGATGAGTTCTTGGGGTACAGCAGACCAAGCAGCTTCCACACGTTGCCAAAGTTGATCTGCTGTGGCAGCTGGGGATGGAATCTGGGTCAATCGTAGAGCAACCATGGACCACATGTTTTCTATCGGTGAAAGATCCAGAGAGCGAGGCGGCCAGGGAAGCAATTCAATCTGGCGATTGACGAAGAACTGTTGGACAATGCGTGCCATCTCCAAGCCTTAAATAGCGCTTTGAAGTGGCGCCACAGGCGCGCGTGATATGCGTCTGGGCTGAAATTCTAATCATTTGCATACCTCACCTTCGCTAATGCATGCTGTAAATTTCATGTTATTTGCATGTTTCCTTCAGGGTGTTGCATTTACAGTGGCCAGCAGTGTATTTATTCATAATATATTTGATTCTACTTTTAAACTTTAAAATCACGTTTTTTGAGATATGGCGTTGTTTAAAGGAGAGAGCGATAGACTCGTGTTCTATGGATCCGTATTGCATATAAAGCAAGTTAACTGGTCCAATCAATAAAAATTTAATTCCTCTTTGAAATCAATCATTTGAATCTTCTTTTGAATATTTTCTTTTAATATTTGAAAGCGCATGCATGGCCAGAGGTGGAGAGGTAAATTCTGGCACGAAAACACTCATTACACTTTATTTAAAAAGCCATCCAGAGAAGATTTGCCAAATGTAAGTAGCAGTGTCCTTAAGATTTAATAATTAAAAAAAATTTTAATTAATAAATAGTAACTTTGATAAACAATATACAAGCACAAGTTATCAAAATAAAAGATGTATTCAGAGGTCTATAATTATTGTTGTTTTTAATTTTTTTTCTGTTGCCTTCTCGGGCTATCTGTTGTCATATTGTCTTTTTAACCCTTGTCTGTACGTAGTTACTGAATTTGATAAGTAGAGAAAAATCCTCTGATAATACAGTTTTCGTTTTCGTTTTTCTCGATTCTTAAAACCAACAATTCGATTATTTTTTAAATAATGAAGGAATAAAATTACTTTTTACCGGAATTCTGTATAAAACTACATAATTTTATAATAAAAAAATAAGCAGTACAAAAGTTGTTACCCTAGTCACCTGTTAGACTTAGAAAAGTCTATCTATTTTGGGTGAAAAGACAAATCTCACAATAATTTCACAAATTATGACAGCTGCTATTTGAAGAAGTAAAGAAACTAATATTTTTTCTGTAAAATTTTGTTTTACCTAAGGAAGAATTATAATAATTCACTTGCGGTACAGAAACTAACATTTACATAAAAAGGTAGTTTGGTAGTTTAGTAGAACTAAAACTTCCTTTGTATTTACATAAAAAGGTAGTTTTAGTTCTTCATATAATTTTTAATGTGCCTAATGGCGATCTGTGCATGATTATGAAGTTGTGGAATGTAAACAAAATAATGTTCCTATATATATATATATATATATATATAACTTTTATCTCTCACTTTTCCTTTAACAGAAACATATACTGATATGGAAATGTAAAAAATATTTGCTTCTTACGATTTATCTATTCGAGTTTTTTCTTTAAAAAAGAAGAAAAAGATAATAATAACCTGATCTCGTCATATAATTACCCAAACTTTTTTTTTTTCAATTTCCCCTTCAAAACAACTAGAATCCAACCCATTCCTCCAGCCTACCGTACTGGTGTGCTGATTGGGTGATCGCTGAACGCCACCACAACAATAAGATTTGTGCTACACTAACTCATTTTCTCTTTAAAAACAACTGGACTTGCAATGAGTTAAACCCCGTCCTCCTACTTATCGGAAAGATGTACTGACCATAAAACAGCGAGAATTATGACATTCTATGATCTTTCTTAATGTAACTAAACTCTTAAAATATCTGAATTTTCAGGTCACACAGATATTTAAAGTGGATTGTCTACAATGCTTATTACAATTTTATAGCCAACTAGCTGCTTACCCGGCGTTGCCCAGGTATTTATTAATCTCAATTTTTTATTACACAGGAAAAGGAATGAATTCAACCTATAGTTTAAAAATCTAAGAAATTTTATTTATAGGTATTTAAATGTATATGTACAGCATACAAATGATAAAATAAAATTACAAATTCACTCTATTATTAATTTAACTCAAAACTTGATTATAAACAACATTTTTAGTTTCCTATATTCATGTCAGTGACTCCGAAAACTATGGATTTGACACTCTCTGTCATTTTGGACATTTTATATTTCCCCCTCACCCCCCCCCCCCAATGATGATTGGGGGGGGCTGAACTTGCACCTAAACGGCATCAGGAGTGTCACTCTTTCTCTCGGCGACGCCGAAAACTATGGATTCGACACTAATCTCGGTCATTTTGGACATTTTATATTCACCACTTCTTCCCCCCTCGCCTCCCCGAACGCAAATGGGGGGGGGGGGCTGAACTTGTACTTAAGCGGCATCGGGAGTGTCACAATTAATCTATGCGACCCCGAAAACTATGGATTCGACACTAATATCAGTCGTTTTCAATTATTTTTACACGTGCCCCCTGCCCCCTAGGGGTGCTAAGAGTGTCTTCTCACCCCCAGTGTTTCTTTCCAGATTGTAAGTGATATGTGTACCAAGTTTGGTTGAAATTGCTCCAGGCGTTCCAGAGTGATGCTGGAACATACATACATACACACATACGTTCATTTATATATATATATATATATATATATATATATATATTTATTTATTTATTTATTTATATATATATATATATATATATATATATATATATTTATTTATATATATATATATATATATATATATTATATATATATATATATATATATATATATATATATATATATATATATATATATATATATATATATATATATATATATATTTAAACAAGAAATAATTTTCGATGTACATAAGGTTCTCTTTCTTGTATAACATATTTTTAAAAAGATAAGATAAAAGTACAGCACATTCCCTCATAAGTTATATTTAAATTAAGTTTACATTTAAAATATTACCATCCTTTTCTTTAATACGAAGTTCTTCGTCAGGTTAGGCCTCGTATAGTGAAAGTGACTGTAGCTCTTGAATCCAATCGATCAAACTTTTCATTAACAATTTAATTTTTCATATTCATAATAAATATTATTATTATATTAGAATTTTGTTGTACGTGTAAAAATTTTATTATCTGCTATAGCTTTTATTGTGTTTCCCCTTTTATTAAAAAAAAATTCTATGTTTTGGGCTAGTATGTAAGAAGCATTTTTGGGTTCAACACGCTTAAGTAACAAAAAGCTAGTTCAAGCCATTTGAACCGCCAGAAAATTAAGAAAAAAAACCCATAGAAATAATTTGCGTGATATTGCACACTAAACAGACGGGTTCTGAACCTTGCTTTACGACAGTAATTACAACAAAATACAACCAATTAAAACGTCTTCCTGGCTTTAATAATGATGCGAAGATCTATAGTGAGATAATGTTGATAATGATATGCTAAATTTCTTTCTTGGGATATTGCATTTAAATAGAATGATCTCGAAGAGGGGAAGCTTTTTTCCCACACACACACAGCCTTTATCACTTAAGTTTCTAACACCATTCTGTGTTCTTAAAAATGTAGAAAATATTGCTTTTTCGAGTGCATCTTAGGAGATGCGATTCACTTAAAGCTCTTAAAAGATTTTTAGGCACAATAATCATAAAACAAGTGTACTATAACAAATCCGGCAGTTATTTTTTTTTAAGTTAACAATTTCTCCAACATTGAATAACTTTCAACATCAAAACCAATGTAATAAGCATAAAAAAAATTACATTTCATTAATGTTCAAGGACTTTTAAGGGACAGTTTTTGGTTTTTTTTTTATTATTTATGATCTTATGTATCAATCACTATTGAATGAGCATGATACAAATCGTACTCCCTTCTTACTGCTAAAATTTTCTTTTCTTAACATGTTCTTAACTAATACTAAAGATTAAATGTTGATTTATCAACTTCTTGGTCATCAATTAGGTTGGTAAGGCTAAGGTAAAGTGTTGCTACTTTTATAAAAAAAAAGATGGTTTTGTCCCGTGGATGGTAACATCTTCATGGATGCTGAAACCTCTGAACTGTACTCCTAACATTGTTTGATCATTAAGAGAGGGCAATTTTTTTTTATCTTTGTCGAAAACAATCTTCATCTTACGTAAGAATTTTCAGATAAAAATTAGGCAGCTTTAAGTTAACTAGTGAGCAATTTTGAAGTAAATTATGATCTTATAATAACAGCATAAATAACAAGTAATAGGTATCAGAGTTAATAATATTGATGACTAAGTTAAGTGTATTGAAGTTATGCATATTTATATTAATGCAATTTGTCCACTTACTACGAATCTTTTTAGCAAGTAAATACATGATAATTCTATAAATACCGCTCATTGAAGCTAAAAATAAAGTGAGGATGACTCCGTGAACTCCATACGATATTTCTTAATTTGAACAATACTATAAAGGCAAATGATATAGAGTAAGGACTAGCAGTATTATAAACGGTTGATACTTGTAAGTGGTACATAATACCATTTCTTAAATTTTTAATTAAAATTTAAATAATTTTTACCATCATGAAGGGATATCTTTAGAGGGCCTAATGTAAAACTATTTCATGAGATTTTTTTTTGTGTGTCTGTGTCTGATGTATTTCCAACATTTTAGACCAATAATACGGTAAATCAAACTGTGCACCGACAACCTCCACACGCTGTACCACTGATAGGACAATAAACTGATGATTATTCGGGCTAATTAATGACGCGTGTTAAGAAAAACGGATAATCAAGAAATGATCCTGTAAACTATTAAAAACACTCTAATAAAAATATTCAGATGACTCACACACAGCGATTTAAAGAAGATTCATTACATATATATATATATATATATATATATATATATATATATATATATATATATATATATATATATATTATGTAGTTATGCTTTTGAATTCATCCCTTTGTAATACACGCATAATCTGCAAGATGGTTAATTCTCCCACGGATTAACAAGAACCTTGTGTCATCAGGGCTAGATAGCCAAAAATATCAATCAGAACTGACAAAAGCTATGACAAATACGATAGAAAACCATGA